>VZTZ01033623.1:3559-108639 GCA_013400955.1 Drymodes brunneopygia
CCCTGTCAGAGGCAAATATCTGAACAACACCAGAGACCTACACTGATGTCTGCTTCCCTCCTGTTGTACAGGATGTTGGACAGCTTGAGGAAAATAGGAAGAGGCACTTAAGAGTCTCCACCAACACAGGACCCTTTGAGGACCATTTGTTACTTGCTTTAAGGACCACAGAGAACTAGGAAGCCAAGCTTCGTCTATGATACATCTAGTCAAGAATTTTCCAATAAAACTCAGATTTTAGAGGCTTTTTGGGAAAAAAAAAAAAAGGTTTTGGCATTTTTTATTATTTTGTAATGCCCAGAAGAAGAGTTTCACAGTAAATATACAACAGACACATCAATCCATATGAACCTGTCTGAATTGTTTAATTTTTGCTGGGATACATGGTTCCTGCAAAGCTGCCATAACATGGAAGTAGGGCTTTACTGCTGCTTGTCATCCACTTGCAGACACAGGGTGGCAAATGAGTCCTGAGTCCTGGCAGGCAAACCAAGTAGCAGGCTGTATGAACAGAATTGAAGAATACACTTCTTATAAAGTAAAAACCTGATCCAAAATGTCCGTTAGCATCAAGCCAAGATAAAGCCTAAAATTCCCTTCAGTCTTGGCACAGAGTTGAAAGCTGATGAGTAGTCCTGCAATTTAAAGCACTTCCATTCCTGTGCCAATGTCCCTGACTCAGGGCGGATGGCAGAGCCAGAAGCCACAATGAACTGAGGATTGTCAAAAAAAAAAGGAAAGACAAGAGTGATTTCTACACGAATCATCTCAGAGAAGTGGCAGCACCTGAAGCTTCAGAAGCTCCAGACCTTACCAAGATTACTGTGGGATCAGGTATCATTAAATGTACTAAATGACTGTCTTTACAGATGCAAGCTGCTGAGGAAACACAGAAATTCCTTAAGCTCTTGTGAGACAGTATCTGGGTAAACATCTCATGAAGAGGCGTAAGCTCAAGTGTTTTTCCTGGAAACTGCAACATGACCTGGGATAAACTGCACATATAATGGGGCCATGATCTTCAACTTTCAGCATGAACATTTAACCTGCTCAGCAGGTACAGAAAAGACAGAAAGCAGTGCTGACTTAAAAGCCCTCAAAATCAGTGGGCTTTTACTGATTTAACAGGTTTACACCCTGAGAGAGCTTAGGTCTATGTTGAATAATTAACTGGATCTTAAAGACAAATCTTCAGTGAATAGGTATGAGTTCAAGATCTATTGTTAATTAATACAGAATTACAGACAGGTCCCTCTCTTTGGTCTACTTTAGAGAAAAATTTGGCTGTTGAGAAAACATAGCACCCAGTGCCCAGCAGCTTAGAAAAATGACCACAAATATTTTAAGAGACTGTGTCCAGAGCACACACATTACTGTAGAAGACAGTGCTGTGCAGTGCTTGGGAAGAAAGAGCTGAAGCCATCTTCATGAAAAAAAGACTCATAGTACAATTTATGGTTGGGCAGCTAGTCTCACTTTGCATATGGCCTAGGACATGATGACATATATCCACAGAGGGCTTTCTCAAGGAACAAGACCAGATATCAAAATTTCTTTTACTTCCAGCTATACAAGGTGGTCCTTAATTTATTATTTTCTTACACTTTTTTTACTTGAACTTACATAAAGCCTCAGACATTAGCAAGTACATTAAAAAGTATTAGGTACTAACTGAGCAAATTATGAACTTCATATTACTTAGAAACAATGTTCTTATTCTTATAATGTCAGTGTTCTTACTGCTTTGCACTCTGTTCTTTTAATGGTTCATGTAAGATCCTGTTCTTCCCATTAGGAACTTGTGCTGAAATCTTTTGCTGCAGCCCCTCCCCAAAAAAGGAATGTTGGTAAATTAAGTAAAATGAAATATGAATTTTATTACTTTGCCACAAACCAAGTAATTTTAAACGAGCCAAAGCTTCACAAAGCAATCAGTTTACCTTACAGGAGATAATTACTGAAGGGCATGAGATAGACCCACCACCTACTTTGATGCCAAAGGGTGGGGCAGACTGGCTAGTCCTGTGAAAGGATGGATATTTCCGTCTCAATATGCGGAGCTGCTCCTCTGCTTGTCCATCCTAGCACATCTGTGATGGGTGGCTGCAGAAGTGCAGTCCAGCAGCTGGTGGGCTCCCAGCTTGCTCTGCACCCCAAGGAAGTCTTGAGGTGGCTCAGAGCAGGGCACACTCTCCAGCTGCACTCTCTAGGACATACACACTTCTACTAGAAAATACATATTAAAAACCAAAACCAAACATAATTGGCTTCATCGTAGGAATTCCTCAGTGCTAGCAAACGCTGTCACAGACTGACATGAAAAAGAGATTCTAAGTTGTTAAACTCATCACACTGTCATAAGCAAAAATAAACATCTCCAAGTAGTAGCTGCTTGAAGCCTAAGACTGACTGGAGATGGCAAGTTTGTTTAATTACAGAGTTCTTTGCGTACTGTGCTTGTGACCTTTTTCTCATTGATTTTGGTGGGTATTCTTCCATTAAATGTAGTGGGTGCAAAAGCAGGTAACTGAAGAGGAAACTGCTTGAGATATACAATGCTGGTTTAGCAAAGTAATAAATAACTCCTGTAGCATGAAGGAGTTACTTCTTCTAGTTCTTGTTTTCTTTAAGTGTATTTGAGTGCTGTTTAGAAGTTTGCACAGGCTTGTATTTTTTAATATTCCCTTCTCTTATCAGAGAATTTTACTGAAATGTAAATTTCAATAGTCAAATGAGAGACTTAAAAAAAAATTACATTCCAAAACTGACAGTTCTGCAGATTTCTAATAGGTTCCTGATTAATGAAGTAGAAAATGACAAATGACTAGCCATGACTGTGCTGGGTATGTTTTTGCCTTTGACCTTGAGAAGAACTTTTCCCTCTGTAGCAGTAAAGTAGAAACCTCTCACATGTGGCACAGAGTAATGCACTACACAGAGAAGGGGCTGTATTTCCTACTGAAGCTAATGTGACTCATGTATGAGTGAAATTATTTTTCCATGCCAACAATATCTAAATGGATCTTGCAAATCCATTTTAAAAACAGACTCCTGTTTGATGTGATTGTAAATGAGTGCCCCCAACAATAAGTTTGTAATGTCAGTTTTAAGCACAAGCAAAGATGACTTGGATAGCCAAATATATGCCATGTAAAATACACTCCAGATCTCACTCTTCTTGTGCCTGTTCAGTGTTGCATTTTCCTTTCACTTCCTTGGAAAGTCTGGCTAAGAAGGAGTGGGAGAAATTTTACCTGTGTGGCCTCTATACCCAGAGACAGAAAATGTGTGGGAGAGAGGAGCTTGACTTCCCATCCTGGTAGTCAGGTCTTTGAGATGTGGATGTTTTAGTCATCTTTTGAAACTTGCAGCTGGGGTGGCTGATGGAGACAGACAGCATAAGCAAGTTCACAAAGGAATCCATCATGGCTCGGTACATCAGGTCCATGAAGAGGTGTTACAGGAAACAGACAGGGATGTAACTTTTCACATCCCTAACTGAACAACAGTGGATTGCTGGGGAAGACAAAGGGAAGGAAGCATGGAAAGAGGTAAGACTTCCACATTTCAAGAAGCCATAGACAGTGCCCTGCTTAATCTCCTCCTGCCTCTTTGTAGAGGAACACGGTGAAAGGTACAAATGGCAGTCCAGTGAGAGTGGCAGTGATGCCATCTTAGGAGTGGGATAAATAACCATATATGAGATACACACACTGTGCTCCTGCCCCAGAAATACACCATCCCATCCAAGACTGGGTCCTTGCTGAAGGGGATCATGTAGATATCCCTCACATGTGCCTTCAGGGATGTAGAGGCAGGCCAGACAAAGACAGAGGTATAAATCTCCTCTCACCATGAAGAAGACAGAACTTTTGTCTTCAGTGTTATTCCTTTAGCGAGTCTTTTCAGTGGCAGATGTTCCAGGATGTAATGAAAGAGGTTCACTGCTTACGTCTCCATCTGCCTCCGTCACCACCTTACATGTAGTAAAAGGAAACCTGGGGAGGGCAATCTGCAGCTTCAAAACCAAATTTGTTACATAGGAGGGAAGGTTGGTATCAGAAACAGCAAAATCCATTTTGCATGGTCTACTGGCATGCCTTGAACAGACTCAAGGCATCTGTGCAGTGAAGTCTTGGTGAGTGTATTTGGTGGATGAGAGGAACACATATAGTTTCTGAATAATTTTTCAAAAAGCTGCCAGGAAAATTTCAGACATATTTTTTGGTTTTTCATACCTTTTGACTTTCCTACAAGCCACATTGAGAACACACAGTCTTCCCCTTAGGTGCCATAGACGGATGTCTAAACCCTTTAACTATTACTGGCCTGAGGAAGCTTACAGCTACAGTACACCTGCCCACATAGAAGCCCAGATCCAATTTCCTGGCACTCAGCAATAGTGACACAAAGTCCTGGAGAGCACAGTTGCAGACTAGTTAATTAGATTGGCTTCCATCCATTGTTTTATGAGATGATTTCAATCTGCAGTAGATTCTAAAAAAGCTGTTAAAATCTGCCTGAAAGTTTCTTTTTCTGTGGTGAACACTCAGTGCTCATACATTGTCTATTGATACAAATGACACAAGAACAGCAGTATTAGAGAAGATTCAAATATAAGAGCTGGATCCACCTTCAAAGACATCTGAGTTTGATGACATTGGGATACATAAATTTGATACTCTGACACCCAGCAATAATGGCCACTTTTTAGTTTTTTTACCTTGTCACTCTTGGTGATTAGTCACACTCAGTACTTTATTCAAATTGATTTTTTTAAATTATATTAATTATATTAAAAGATGGGGGGAAAAATGCTCATCTCCCTTGCTTGGGCACATGAGTGGAACGTGACAGGGATGTTATCTGACGAACTAAAATAAAGAAATTCAAATTCTAAAGTCATTTTGCTGGTTTCATAAAAAAAAGGCCATGGCTTTCCCTCTATTAAAATGATTGTGTATTTCATAGAGAAGCAGAGGTTCCTGACATTTCTAGGGCTATACTTTTCATCTGGATCTAAGAGAAACCAAACTGCTCATAATGTTCATACAATCAGAACACAATCTGATTTCATTGCTCAGAAAATTTGGGTGCTTATCCATCTACATGTCTTTGCTTTCAGGTCTATACACAGATAGTTGAAGCATGTCACAATCACAGATGTCCTTTGCCTTGACACTGGCAACTTTCAATGAAGGGTACTCTTTTAAAACACAGGAACAAGATTTGGTTTTGACAAGATTCCAGGAAGTCAAATTAGAGCCTTTATGTTGTCACTGCTTCTTTTGTTGTTTCTATATTTGTCCACTTTTAAAACGTATTATTTTCTTGTCTTTTATTATTATTACCTCTCTAAAGCCTCCTGCAGTCCCCAAAACTATAAGCTGTAAAATAGGATGTTGACCTCAGTGGCTATTTCTAAAGCAACCAAGGTATGCAAAGATATTGAGATGAGAGAGAGAGGTTCTTCTTGTGCTCTTAGATTAATGGAGATTTATATAAGATTCCTTACAGCAAAAAGACTTCACCAAGTTTTAGCCAGTCAATGACCTCTTGTAGGAAGATATTACATCATCTTACCATCCAGTATCTATGATGATAATTACATGTCTTACCAAAAGAAACCTTATGTTGCAATGGTCCTCCGAAGTGCTAAATCATGTGCTATGGAGAACACAGCATAGAGCAAGAAGATACTGTCTGTCACACGGTGTTTCTACTGTTTTCTACTGCTTCTAATTCTCTTGGCTGTTGACTTGGTTTCTCCAAAAACATGTGGTCCCATAAAATACTTTTTTGATCACCATAATACAACACAGTGATTTCTGAACATCGGCCTTGGTCATCTTTGTTTTGAAGGAAAGCTCAGCTGTACTTTGGCAACTGAATAAGTTCCACTCAGAGTGAAATTTCTGCTTCATCTCTCTCATACAAAATTCTCTCCAAGAGTTACTATTAACTGCAACAAGTCCATCATTTATCAGTACTACTGCGGCCACTGCTTCACATCATACTTTCTTTCACAAGTAAACAACCAGCAAGGTTCAATTTTCATTTAGCAATTTCAACCTCATTTGTTTGCGCTACTTCTCCTAATGTTTTGTCTCCCAATGAATACCAAACATTTAGAAGAGTTGTAAAACATACTTGAATAAGTCAGGATTTATTTGATCACTTTCTAAAAGATAAGGTTATTTTCCTGGTTCAGGAAAAAGATAGGTAAGTTAAAAATGTTAGATATTTATATCTAAATAATGTAAATTAGACCATTTAATGGTAATAGCCATAGACATTTGTTGGAATCTTATAGAATTCTTTCTTTCATGATGCTACTAAATTGTTGCCCCTCTTCTGCATAAATGAAGTTTGCACAGCCAACAAGTTAAACTAAGACCATAGATGATACAGGGCTAGCTTTCTTTTTGATGATGAGGGCATCCCACAGCAGAGCACAGATAAGCTGCATAAAGCATTACTGCCTAGAAACACAGGATTTTTCCCCCTAAATTTAAAAACACTTTTAATTCCTGAAAAAGACTGTCTATTCTGAAAGGAGAACTTTCCACATTTCCACACACCACCAACTGCTTGTGAAGCAGTAATTTAAGCTCCTCGTTTTACAAGTTGGTCTCACTCTTCAGCTGCTAGGTCTCTCCAGGACCTAGAAACGACTTTGTAGTATAGATTCACCTGCAAGATCTGCCAAAAATAGGACCAATTCACATCTGGTAATTTTATCTTGGTCTTCTTAATGTAAATTTATGCCAGTGAATTGACTGAGACTCTCAAAAGATTCCATAAGGGCCACCACCTGAATCAAACAGCCCTGGTGTCACTGATGAGATTATAGAATTAAAACAGGTAACTGGTTATTACAACTCCTCATGACTATCCAGTCCCAAACAAGCACACAACTAGCACCCAAGAATTTTTTTACCTAAGTGTCTTAAAAAGTAGTCTCAACCAGGTCTTCACTGGTTCAGTTTCCCATAGTATTTTACAGAAGATATGGATATAAATTAGTTCAGGCATTGTAATCAAGCTAAATACTAATGAGTAGCATCAGCACACATACAAAACAACATTGAAGCATCTATAAATTATCAAGTCAGTATTTTATACTAGTTCACAGAGCATCAGAGAACTTCTCTCATTTGCAGATATTATTTCTGGCACAGAAACTACCAGAATGTAGGCCAGAAGCAAATCTTCTGGAAAGATCTTGACATGACAGAAATGTGCACATTACAGTACAAGCAAAATAGTATTAAAGTGTAGTAGCTTTCCCCTTTGCTTCAAGTCATTTCAGATAAATAAGAAGGAAAATTCTAGTATCCTTTATTTATATGATAGCAAGTGGATTGCCAGTCAAGCACCACATACTCACCTATGGTGAAGATGCAAGGTTTACAGCTGTATTTTACAAAATGTGTTTCTCTCTATCCTTCCCAGACAGTCCACTCAGCTCTTCAATGAAGAGGTGTGGGTAGAACAGACACATACCTGCTCTTATAATGTCAAATTGAGCTTCTTGTTTTAGCTTTCTCTTATTTTTCTGGAGAATCTTTTCATCCCTAGTGAGGCTGTGTGTGTTTTGCTGCACTGTGTCAAGAGAAAATTACTGAGACCAAACAAGTTCGTATTAATGAGCCATGGAAGGCAAATGCAACAGCGTCAGTTTTTTCATGAAAAAGAATAATTTTGCTTTCTCATGCCTGCAGGCAGAGAGATGTGCAGCAGTAATCCCTGGAGAACATTAAATTTTTATTTCTGAAATTTAAAAAAATCTTCAAGGATTATATCATAAGGAAGTACATAATAGTACAAATAATGACCCACATATCCATATTTCAATATGTGGAGTAATTCAGCCCCAATGTATCTCGGATTTTCTGACTTTCCAGTTCAGAAAAGAAAAGGCTGAAGTGTTATTTATTTTTTCATCATTCTTTTACATTTATGCGTTCTCTATCCATAGATACCTTCCTCCTCCTTGCAGTTCTCCCTCACCAACTTCAAAGCTGGAAATAAAAATATAAGAAAATTGTTGCCACTAATAACAAGAACATACCAAAAATGGCAAAGGAGAGCCCTAAATCAATGAGAACTATGAGAGTGCAGCAGAAAGAGCAAGCACTGTGTGTTGATATGAAGCTTTAACAAAGGGATCAGGATGTCCCAGTACAGTGACCTATTCCAGACAGAAGGCAAGTTTGCTTCTGCTCTGGAATGTCTCTCATGTCCACCACAATCAGATGTCTATCTCATAATATCCTGCTAAATCTGAGTTCTTCGAATAGCTGAGACTATGGAGACATAGCTACAGATTACAGCCTAAGCATAGTCCCAGGCATAATAGTGCAGGCTTTTTTTTTGATCAAGACATCAAAATAATAAATCTCTCTCTCACTGAGTTTTTTTCTTAGAGAAAGGTTATTTTCTAAAAAAAATATGTACAGTCATTTCCCAGTTTTGCTTGTCTTCTCTTTTAGAGGATACTTTACCTAGAAAACAACATCTGACTATAAATTGGAAATTGACATGGCCCCATGGGCAACGCTCAGTCTCATCAGGTGGGGCTCTGGCACTGGAAAATCACTGTCTGGATGAGTGATTCACCCAGGTTGTGCATAGCACATTGATAGCAGTGGCTAATAAGCAGCAAAGGAGTTTATTGGGAATTGAATGCTACATCCATGAAAGCAAATAATCTCATCTCCTTGTAACATATGCTGGGTCAGATGCAAGTGCACTCTACACTACAACAGTGAGGGTTTGTTGTGTGTTAAAGGTCGTGCAGGTTTCTACCCTACAGAAATTAAATGGGCATTATTAATGTGACACAGACATTAGTTAGATGGTTGGCACAAAAAATGTGTTTGGGAGAGAGCCTCTGAAGGCACTCATGAAAACTGAAACGTCTACCAGGAAATTGTCTATCAAATTAGACCACTGGCCTGTTTGCAATATAATTAGCAGATACTTATCGAGAAGATGATTAGCAAGCCAAAATCTAATCCTAGACAGAAAAAGGGATAGAGTCTAAAGCACTTTTCAGAAGTTTATGAGCTATTCACTACTATTCACTGGAAGGATTTTTTTTCTAGTCATGTTCTAGTTTGGAAAAATTCACCATCTGGATAGGTCTACATCCAAGATCAAGGCTTTGCCTTTGCTAAAGTCAATGGAATAGCTGTTAAATGAAAACTAAAATGTTAAAAAATCCTTTTCCTTAATATTCTGAACTAGAAAATTTAAGCTTTTGTGTTCAAAGTGATTTGAAGTAACCTACTGAAAAGCAAATACAAGGCATGCTCAAAAGCAAACAGAAGGCTCTGTGTCTATGGCGATAAAAACTCTCTTGATAAAACACCTGTTTGTCATGATCCTTTGATAGCATCATATATACTGAGGAAATATATATTAAATATTTGCAGGTGCTTAAAATATATTTTAGTTCTGCTACCTTTGGCTCTCAATCTGTCTTTCAGAAATAGAGATTAATTTGCAATGTTCCTTGCTCCATCTCAAAATTCATGTTTTCCTGTGGCTCACACCTAAGTGCATTAGTATCAGGTCATTATCACTCCTCACCAACAGTTTAACTACTGAGCTGTGAAAAGGAAAAGAGAATATTGAACTCTTGTTACATCAGGGTTAGAAAAATCAAGTAACAAAAGTTTGCTCCAGAAGCCCTAGTCACAAATGTACAGACATATTCAAAGTAATGGAGCTGCATTGATGACACTTTGGAGGATGCTTCACCTCCCCACATACCTCTGCAAGTTACATGAGGTGACTCTATTACCCAGAATTACTTCAGAGCAAGTCCACTCACATCAATGCAACAAAGCACAGTGCAGTGCTGAAGTGCCTCTCTCTAAACAAGTCACCCAACCCTTTCAGCCTTGTTGGCTGAATCTTGACTGTAAAAGCTGCCAAGGACACTGAAAGCATTTGGCAATATTCAAAGCAAGTGATCAAGTGGGACAGTGGGCAGTACAAAATTAATAACAGCCCTTATCTTTTCACCTACACAGCAAATCACAGAGATAAGGTTTTCTAGACAGAGCAGTATTTGCTGAGATCTGAAATAAATAATCATGTAGGTCAGCTTGGAGACAGGAAGAGTGTTGTTTTAATTTGTACCAAGACAAAAAATAAACAAAGCGCACCAGATCGGGTGACAACAAGAAAAACACACGAAAAGACACAGGCAGGGATGATGGATCCTGGGTGAATGGAACAAATAGAACAAGGAAAGAAATGGACTTTGACAACTACAGCAAAAGCAGCTGCACATTTTAACTTCACTGTAACAATCTGGTCATAGGCCAAGGACAGTCATCCTCACTCTCTGAGCAGCCAAAACCTCCATGACTATATACAAAACAGGTTATTTCTCCCATTCTGACAAGACTCAGCACCAGTTCAGCTATATATATTTGCCATGTAGCTGGTTGTGGAAATGCCATGAACAAGTTCTGAACAGCATATTAACAGGGACAATAAAATTAGAGAGCACTACTGCTATTACTGGAGAGCTAATTTTGAGCTCTAAGTTTATACAGCTTGCAAGGTATGATTAAGCAATAGTTGATGCATAATGCAGTATCATAATTCTGGCATCCATTGATCAAACACCTTATAGCCTTAACTCAAAATGCCTCAAAACCAATAAGGAAAAAGAAAAAAACAAGAGAATAGAAAGAAAAAAAATAGACTGGAAAAATTCTTAGTGAAGTTGAATCAGCTTTACTACTTGACTTTTTTGGTTTGGGTTTGGTCTGTAATATCTGGGCATGTGTTTTGAAGAGACAAAGCCAAAGACAATGGTGTGTGAAGGACCATAAAGACCAGCTCATGCCTCAGGACCAGGTGCAAGGATGTAAGGAGGTCACCAGCCTTATGCAGCACCCAGCCACAACTGTCTCTTTATCATGTTGCATCTCCTTCCTTTTCTTACAAAGCTGAACTGAAGGGAGGTGATAAGAATTAGTCAGGAAAGAACATTCCTGCCTAACCAGAGCCCAGAGCAGCAAAGGCAGTTCTGGAAGCAGAATCAATTGCCACTGTACTCAGGTTTTGGAATATTTCTACTCCACTTATCTCCAGGCTCACTGCTGTAGTGCGGTCACTGTGCTGTTATGATGTTGTGCCTCATTGATCTTGGATAAGGCAGCCTGTGAGACCAGACTGTAGGTTTGATATTAAAACAACTGGGAAATCTTACCCCTAAACCCAGATCTCTTTTAAACATTTTCCTGCAGTGCAGGTGAGCTTATTTTGCATATGTGTCTGTTGTTTAAGCTAAATAAACCTAGTGAGCAAATGCTGATAAGCAGGAAGTAGTATTTAACACTTGAAAGGACACTAGGAAGAATAAATTAGACTGGGAGAGGTCAGACCAATGCATATGAATTACAGATAAACCTGTAGGGAAAGAAAATTTACTCATGCAAGGTTCTGGTGATGACAGAAATCACAGGTCTCACAGCACACACAGAAATGTGTTCGTTTCCTGTTTCTGATTCACATAACCATCTCCCACCTCCAAGAAACCTTGTGATAACTTGGCTTATAAAGATTGAGTGGTAATGCACTTAAGAATCCTTAACTGCTGAAATCCCTGTATTGACAGTCAGGATAATGTCAGCTGAAACATCCCTCCATTACAGCATTACATTTGCAACAAAAAACATGTGCATAACTTATCTTTTTCCTTTTTCTGTCAATTAAAAATTGAGGAAAGCATAGCAAATCAAAACAAATATAATCTGGAAGATATTAAAGAGGGTTTTTTAATGCAGTCAGGGATTTGTTCTTTTAGAAAAACTCCATCGTTTTGATTTAAACACTAAAGTGAAAGATTAGTTTAAAAATTGGCACAAAAATTCAGCAAAAACCAGAGGATTTCTTGAAATCTTTTTATATTGTCACATCCATCTCTTGTCAGTGTAGTCCCAGATGAGATGTGTTGCAGTTATACATGCGGTACCACAATGCATACTTTCACCTTTTTGCTTTCACCCACACAGTGACCTGCACAGCTGTTGAAGTCCCTTACCTGTTAATATATGGTCAAAAAATTTATAGAAAACCTTTTAAAGAAAAAAACCCTTTTTTACTACCACCATTGCTACCCCAAATTTGGAGTTAAGGCTGTGATTTTTGAGAAATTGTGTTTCAACAGCACGTATAGTGACTGTGTAATTCCATTGGGAACAGGTTTGTCTGCAGGATGGGTTATTATATCCATTTCTTTGTCAGGCACAGCTAACAGAATGCTTCATCAGAAGTGGTTCTGGCAACTCCAGCAGAACACCCAGACACTGTTTCAGGAGACTTTTCTCATGGAAGATATCCTACTTACCACACTTGGCATAATGACAAAATAGAAGTATTTAATGAACCATAGGGTATTACCAAATTATATCAGTAGTGTCTACTTGAGGACTCAGTTGCAGCACAAGCTCTGTCAGTAAAAGTTAGCTGTCACACAAGAAGTAACATCAATGCAGCTACAGCATGTCCTCGCATGGTCAAAGGAAAACAAAACATCAGAGCAGACTGGACAAATTGACAGCTTTAAATAACAGGCAGGAAAAGCCTTTTAGAGAAGATATGACATTTATTTTTGAGCAGATAGGTAAAGAACACAGCATCTGAGTCTAAAAAAACTAAATTGTCCTCCACGGTTATTCAACTTCATTTGAGCTATATCCAACGGTTGGTTATGGACAGCAAGTCCTGTAGAAATAATGCATAGAATCATGCATAAACGCAGAAAATTACTTTGCTACCTGAACTATTTGTTGATTATGTGTGTATTCTCCATTTCAAATTTGATTATACTCCATTTTTTCCTAGCAGTATTTTCATTGTTCAGCAGCAGTGGTCTGAAAATACGAACCAGATATGGCTCACAGAAAGAAGTAGTTCCATCTCTTCGTAAAGCATGGATTGTGGGGGTGGGAGATATTTAAGAATCTGCTTTTCTATTTACTATGCATCCAGACTTCAAAGGGGCATGCCAGAGCATCTGGTAACAAAAATTGAATTCAAGAACTGAATGCAGAAAATTGGCAAATTGTTCTCTTTGAGAGCATGAAAGCTGTGGAGAAAATTAATTTATAATTGCATTTGAATGCACATAAAATTTGTTGATTAAAGTCAAGAACAGGATTTGATAGTTAGAAGATAAAATCCCAAAGTTTAACCTCAAATACAAAATAACATTACAATCTGTACACAGTATAAAACAAAATAACAGTTTTGATGTCTGCAGTCACTCTTATTTATGTAAAAATATGTAAGCACAATGAATCAGCAGCATTTAAGTGCACAAAGTTCAGGTCTGCAGAGCTTTGCTTTGAAGAACAAAAAATATTCAGTTTGGAGTTACAAAAGTTCAACAGCAATATCAAATTCTATAGCCTTCCAGACAAAGTCAAGCATATTTTTAGAAGATTTCTGAACCACTCAAGAACTAGAATAAATTTTAGCACCCTGTTTGAACTTAGTGCAATTTATTTTGAGACATAAAAATAAAATAAAAAAATAATGCTTTTTAAGATTCTAAATATAGACGGCTTACTCCAGATGGAATATCTGAAAGAACAAAGTAATAGGTTGCATAAGCCTTCAAGAACAACAAAAAAACCCACCAGAACCAAACAAATAAACAAACAAACAAAGATGAATGCTGGCAGTTTGCTATAGACTTTCAGTAAATTGGGTTTTTTTACATTTTGACCAAGAAGCAAATGGGTCCACACAGAGACTTACACCAAAGTAGCTATATTTGCCAGAATACACAGTTTTTCTCATTTCAGCCCCTTTTTGGTGCTTAGACCATTTTAAGCTTCATTCAGTGAATTGAGATAAACTGAAATCAAACAGCAGCTCTTAAAAACAAATGAGAGAATGTCTATGCTGACTTGCTGAGTTTTCTACTCTAGTTAAAGATCACTCATCTAATGAAATCAGATTAAATGTGTGTATCCCTACACTGTCGTCTCCCTTCCTCTTTTGCTTTTTTTAGTGATGGAGCATACCAGCTTGGTTTGGGTATTTCTCTAAAACTATCAAAATTTATTCCTATGAAAAAAACCTGTGTTTACAGTGTAATTTTCTGTAATTCTATTGACCTGGAAATAAGATAGATTTTTCTAAGAACTAAATTAATGAGAAAAAGTCCAACTTTTCTGGAGGATTGCAGGTAGACCACACAGACCCAAAAAGAAGCAGCAGCCCCTTCAAGTGAGCCCTTCCAGTAGCTGGACTTCTAACTTGACAAAGAAGCTGCTGTCCTTTATGTGCTTAAGCCTACTGGGTTGAAACCATGTCTATTGAGACACTCAGCTGTGGTATTTGATGGTGAAGAAGGAGATGCGCAGAGTGCCTCATGCACTGTTTCTCTTTCCTCCATCACAGCAACTCCAGGCAGCAAAGATCAGCACTTTGGGGAAACGATGGGGTTTGATTTCAATGGGCTGACATTGACCAGGGCTGATGCTTATTCAGAAAAGCTATAGACAATTACTGCCACACGAGGCCAGAGTGAAGCCACCCCAATGTACTCCTTTAGGCCATGTCCAGCAAATTAAGAGAACACTTAATCCAGAAAACACTTCATCCTGATGCCTGCCTTCAAGGATCTCTGTGGCTCCTCCATGGCACTGACTTGCCCCAGGACCACTTCAAGGACACAAGAGGGCAACAAGTGGGTCTGCTATGAGAGCACAGCAGCAAACCCAGTTCTTAGGAGCAAGTGTTTAAAAAAAACAGTTTCAAATAAAATTTTCAGTAGCTATTTTCCAGTGAAATACTTGTTTAATTCAAAGACTTTGAGAAATAATCATAGAAGGGTGAGAAACTGTGAAAATCTGAGTAGGACAAGAGGGAGCTCTTCAAAAAACCATGGTGCTTGCCAAAAGGCCAGTGGCAGGGAGGTGTTGAGTGCTGTAGCCCCTAACAACTTCAACATTTCAATCTGGAATGGACTGGACAAAAGAATTTAAACCCTCAGTATCTACTGTTGGAGCCTGATAATCTCCTCTTCATCAAAATTTCATTTCTGTGTGATTTGAATAGTAGCAGCAAACGTCTGCAATATACTGTAAAAAAACAAAAGAAGTAAAAAACAGGGTGTGCTAACTTAACACCACCTGGTTAATGCATTTTTTTCCAGTACTACATATCATTTCAAGCTAAAAAAAAAAAGGCATTGAGTAATAAAACAATTTGTAAGAGGTAGCACAGGAACTAGAACAGAAACTGTCCAGAGCAGCAAAGTAGTGTATGAAATTCTAGAACACATTTACTGGACAGACATAAAATGTGCTTGTGATATTTAACATCATTATTACCACAAAGGGTCCAAACGTTTGAATGTTCTCCTCTTTTTATTCTTCTACAATAAATTAATAAAGATGTGGGGGAAATAAAATAGGAAAAGAAAAACCCATTTTTCAATCTGTTTTTGGATTTGTCTTCCCATTTTAATAATTCTCTTCATTTTTGTAGAACTTAGCTTTATGCTTAAACAACAGAAAATACAATCAGAACAAAATGCTGCCAGTAGAGACCTGATCTTCCCTGCAGCCCCATTTATTTTCACTGATGCTATGATTCCCACTTGATAAACTACTGAGGAACATGCCTAACTTACTCCTGAGAATATCTCAGTTTTGACTTACTGGCACACTTTGGGATATGACACCTGTGTTAGTGTATTACCTAAGCAGAGCCTAGAAGGTTTTGTTCAAAATAAGCTCCAAGAGCCAAAACCACAAAAATTAAGTGCAATTTCCATAACAGCAGACATCTTAAGTCAGAAATAAACAAAGCGCAGTGGAAGAAATACTTCATTCAGTTTTTTCAGATACTGCTGGCAAGAAAAAATTGTCTGAATATTTTACAATGAAAGATTGCATGCAAAATTCAGCAACTCTGTGAAAAATAGCACATGAAGCCAACCTTGCTTGATGCTAGATGTGCAGTAAATGGTAGGATATACTATCCTTTCTCTTACAATCACAGCATTTTAAGGAACTCATCAGTAGTTTGGAGAAAGTTTTTAAAGCTCATTCTGTTCAGAATTTTGCTTACTTTATGTACTTTTAATATTACTGTTCACCCATCTTTACTGAGATACATTTTCATTACTTTAAAGCAAGCACCATTAACAGTCCATCAGATCCTCAGGACTAATGTCAACAACCCGGGAGAGAAGAATGACAAGAAGAGGAGGCATACAGGTCAGGAGAAGAAAATCCTTCTGAATTATTATTTCTCTATCTTCACACGATCTGCTTCTTCCATAGCTCCACTTACCCACATTTTGTACAGCAGTGATTCTTATGCACATGGTTACTCTCTACCTAGTAAAGACCTCCTTCTTTCTTCTTTTTTGGTTTTTTCTTCTTTTTAATTTTTTCCTTTTCCTTTTTTTTCCTTTTTTCTATTTTCTTTTTTCTTTTTTGTCTCATTTGCTCCCTTCACTGAAACAAAATAGAAGGAAGGATTTGAGAAAGAAACAGAAACACATACATCCAGCTAAAGATACTTCGCAGAAAACTGAGGGTAGCATGCTGGCCACACCTTATTTACATAGTTTCAGTGGTAAAAACTTCAAAATCACAGAGTCTACTCCAGAATGAAGGGATAAGGAGGCACAAAAATGTCAGTATTAACTATCTTTTTTGTGCTATTTATGGGCATATAGAAATGTTTTATAACTAGGGCTTTGCCACAGACTGCAGGATAATTGAAAAAGTGAGGTTTTGCCAAAACACAATGAAACCTCTGCTGAATACAAGGCATTTTATTTTGGGAGAGAAATCTTTTAAAAAGTGACAAGCAATACCATGAAGTTAGATTCCTTTCATGTCCTGGTTTTCTCCTGTGATACTCTGAGCATTCTCCAGTTTAGGAGTACAGTCAATAGTAAATGTACCAATAAATACAAACACATAAATGAAAAATGAAACTACTAGAGCAGTCTGTGATTTGGTTTCAAATAGAAAAATTGTTCAATGTGGAAAGAAAAAGGATCTGTAACCCTTCAAGTACTCGACAATTCCATTATCAAAATAATATGTCATTTAGAAATTAAGCCATATTCTGCTATTTTTATAGACTACAAGAAAATTAGCCCTTTGTTTGAGTTCAGTTGATACATGACAAAACAAACTAATGAATCTTCTTCATTCATTCATTCCTTCATACCTAAAAGCTTCTCCTTTTTTTCACTGTTTCTATGTGGAACCTGAATCCCCCACCATATATATAACTGGCATAGCCTTCTGTGACATCTGTTCCAGCAGGGAGCACAAAGGCTCTGGCAAAGTCAAGGAGATGTGCTACCTTGCAGTATGCTCTGCTGGATGGCATGGCACTAGGGAAGCACTGTGGTATCTCTTCATGGCAAGACTCAAAATACCCTCCTCACACAGGTACCCCATGCATGAAGTGTCTGGGTATGCCCCTTGTGTAACACCACATGTAAGCCTCCTCTGTACTAAAAAAGATCTTGTACAAAATGCTGGTAGTGAGTTTTATGGAGCTTCAGAGTTGATGCAGAGTTCTGTAACTCTTTCCTGTCCTTGAAAGTCCCACAAAATGCTTGTCTCTGTTTTTAAACCTGGTCACTCTTGCCCTCTCCAGAGAAGCTGCACAGCTGCTGGCTTGCTTGAAGACTCTGGAACAGGGGTAGCAGGACTGAAAGCAAGTAACCCAACACGTTAATGTTTTCTCCTTTGCTCAGGAGCACCTGGAGCAATAACACCAGCTGGACAAATACAAGCGCTTTACTAAAATGTCATTGTGGAAAGCCAGCCCACACAGAGATAAATACTGAGATCAAGCCTCTCAGAGGAAGGAATGTCAAGTTAGGAGATGAAAGGAAAGTAGCAGGAAAGAAAAGTTGGAAAGGAGGCATAACCACTGATACTTTCTGCTGTAAAACTCAAAATCAAGATGAGTCTTATCCTCGTTTAAACCTGATAGAAAGTAAACACCCCCAGGATATAATCTGGGGTACATCAACTGCTATATTAACCTGTCAGGCAACAAAGGTGAGAACTTCTAAATTGGCTCCCAGGTAAAAGTCTGACGTGAAAAGCAGAGAAACTATCTTGCTCAAGAGGAGGAAAACAGCTGGGAAAAACATCCAGAGGAACAGTATTTGCTTCATGTAAATAACCTTTGACTTCACTAGCAAAAATGCAGTGCAGGAAAAAAAGTATGGCAAAGCCACAGAACTGATTTCCAGCATTGGTTCTGAAAGCTTTTTTGTGTTTTCAAAGATTCCTTACCATACTGATACAAATTTGACACAGTGATGGACGGCTACAGAGGCAAGGAGTCAAGCGTAGTATGGTGGTTAGAAAAACTGAATTGAACCTCTTTTCTTGGAGGTTCTGCTAGTGGCTTCTCAGGTGATAGTGGGTAGATAAATCGTTTAGCCTCTCAGTGTTTCATGTTCTTTACCAATGAACTGAAGAGACATTTTTTTTGAAAAGTACAAGAGCTCAGCGTTACTATCATCAATTTTCAGCTTTAACAGCTTTGAAAGCCATAGATGCTGGACAATAAGTTCAAGTATAACTCAGAAAAGCAGAATTTCAATATGCTGTGCAAGAGACTTAGATATTTGTCAGAAGGGCTTTAATGTTAAGACATGGATAGAGATGCACAGCACACTCCCATGGTACAGCCAAATGCTGCTTTGGTCATTTTCAAAGTCAGGATAAAATAACTTACAATATTTTAAAATCAAAACAACTTGCAATGTTGCACTTTACCTTACTTTCTTAAGCAACATAAGAAGCAGAACGGTACATTTTCTCTGAAGAATTGTGAGGTTTTAGTCACAGATTAATACTTACAATTAATCTCATTTTCACAACTAATTTAAATATTAAATATACTCAAATCCACAGCTAGCAGATGCAGCACCACAAATGATAGGTATTTACTTTTTTTAAAATTAAACAAATTACCTGCTGGCCATGAAACTAATGTCCCTGTGCTTCTAACTCCAGCATAATACTCAATGAGAGAATTTAAAGAAAACTAAGTGGGTTTGGATAAGGCTTTGCATCCCTGGAAAACAAACAAATGGGCTCACTCTGAGTACAATCAGACTTGTGCTAGCTACAACTGCACCAGAGCAAAGAGCAAAGGGATTGCAGTCAGTGTCAATTAAATCAGAAGTGATTGATTAAATGCTAACCAATTGATTAGAAAAGCAGTGCAGTAGAGTTGAAAGGAAAGTAGCCCCTCTACCAGCATAATACTCAGGTCCTGAATTTCCTCACATATGCAAATTGCTTCCTGATTATAAATGAAGCTTTTCATCCATAGGGATAAATGAACCTTAGAGCCAGATTTGCTTTCTGAAGTTCTAAGATTTTTTCACTGAAGTGTCCCAAAAGTTGCTTTCATATGCAGCTTAGAATAAAGGAAAAGTGTGGTGAGGAAAAAAAGCTTGAAGGAAACAAAAAATTGAAAGGTCTGCAGGGAGAAGAGTATTGATCTTGCTCCCAGTACAGCCATGGAAAAACTTCTCCTTTTCCCTCTTTAAAATTGGATCAAGCCCGAGGACTGACTGAGCTTAAAAGAATGTTTCCTATTTGAAGTACTTTCACAGTAGATGGCACCAGCTTTATCTCCCAAATCACCTCTCAACCATGGCTAGGACCTCTGAATTCCAGTGACTGAAGTAGTTCACCACATCAGAGGATTAATAACATTAAAAACAAAATGTTTTCTCCCTGTGATGACAAGGCATGCCATGAAACACTTTATTTCCCATAGGAGCAAAGGAAGCACTTCACCCAAATCTTGTCTGTTGCCAATCCCAGATGTTCAGGTTGCATTCTGACAGGGACTAAATCTGCCCTGGTAAAATGGGAAGGCACTCACAAAAATAATTTTCATCAAGGATAAAACAGACCGTGGAACAATCATATCTAACACATTCTAGACATTGTTTAAAACTATCTTCTTCTCCTGTTGTTAACGTAGGCAATAATCCCTAAATGCATCCTTAAATTTGAAGGTTGTCAGGCCCTGGGTGCATGTTTACTACTAAGTGCTTGTGAATCCACTTTACTTTGAGACCCTCAATAGCAACGAATACATCTCAGGCTGAGATTCACATGTACTCTATTTCTACAGCTCCTTTGAGCAAATTCTTCATGGTTTTTAAAAAGCAGCCATATTACACCAGAGAAGCTGTAAATAATAGCTACACACCACCAAGCAATATGAAAACACCTCCTATGGCATCTCAGTTCCTCGACTGTTTGAAAAGGATTTCCAGGCCTATGAATATGCAGAAGCTGTGACACAGCACAGATATTACAACTACTAGCACTGTAAACAATGGAGTTAGGATTATCTGAGCAGGATGGTATGCAAAAGAATAAACAGAGAACTGCAAGCAATAATTCCACCATCCCTCTTTGCTAATGCGGCATTCTGACATTTTTCCCTGTGTATTCTCAGTGATTCTCACTGTATTGTCTCACATTATATTTTTGTGCCTTATCTCAATGAAATAGTAATGTTGCCTACACTAAGAATAGGTATGTTATTTTCTGTAAAGAAAAGAATGAATTACATTGCTCTTTCTGTAGAAAGATCTGACTATATTAACTCAGGGCTTTGAAAACCTACATATATGCTGATATACTCAACTTTTCACTGAAAACTCATTATGACATCACTAGTTAAACATTTGGACTTTTAGTTTAGCATTACAGATCCCAAAACAGTGTTTAAAAAACAATTCTGAGAAAGAAAAATGATTGTAAGTAAAAATAGCTGAAGCTGTACTTTTCCCTCTGCATCTATACTTGAATATTTCTAGCTCTAAACTAATCTCCTTAAAATGTAGATTATGTTTTATTAGGTTTTGAAAAATTCCACCTAATAAGTAATGCCTAATGCTTATGCTGCACTTCATCAGTTGAATTCTCTTCTGACACAAATGCTGAACAGGTCCACAAAATCACCAGACAACAAATCATTTTTTATTTAATTTTGGTTTTTAATGTAGGCTTAGGGTTATGTTTATTATTCCATTATACACAATATATTTATATTCTGCTTTATATTTCTTTTACCGTTTGCTCTTCCAATTGCTAGAGTTTATAACTTTGTTTACTTACAAGAGCATTTTTAAAAAATTAATATGATCTTTTTTTGTAATCCTATTTTCTAATGCTTCAGAAGAGCGTGAAAGAAATGAGAAGTTTGAGGCACAAGCTCTGTCTCACAGAGCAAAACAATCTGGAAAACTCCAGTGTACATCAAATATGTTTCATACAATTAAACATTTAAGTTTACCCAAAAGGAAGGGAAATGGTTAGCTTACAACTTAGTTTTCACTCATGTTTTCTTTCTGAAACCACATGAGATTCTGGGTGGCAGAGGTCTTTCTTGAAGGACAGGGTTTTGCCATATATGTATTTATAAAAGTATCCACACATAAGGAAGCCTCCTTACACAGGTTTCCTCTACATATACCCAAACACTGATGATGCTGAATGCTTCACAGGACTTAGCTTTACTCTGTTGGCTCAGACAGCTAGGAAACAGCAGAATCAACCCTGAACCTCTTTCTGACATCACTCTTTGAACAATACAGGAGACATGGAGAAAAGATGAAGTCAGAAAAGAGCAAGAAGAGGACCTTTACATTTTTGACCAGTGGCATTAATTATTTTCCTTGAAATATTGAAGCTACAGCTGATGATGAAAGTGTAAAGGAAGACCATGAAGCAGAACTGTGGAGGGAGGCATAGGAAATAAGAGACTTTTCATTTCCAGGCCTTCCTAGCATTAGGAAGTCTCATGTAACATGGCTCATAACAAGGTTCAGGCAGAAAGCTCATTTATGGGTGTGGGTAAAAAACCTTTCTTTTTTAAAAGAAAAAATAAGACCAGCAGTGGGAATTGAGATAAAGCACAGAATAAAAGCTTGACTTGCCCTGCCTTGCCTTGCCTTCCTTGCCAGCATTTCCCCATGGCACAAGATGCACAAGATCCACAGCAGTAGTAGAGACAGACTTCAAACACCCTCAGAATCCCAATTAAACTCTCTCTCCACATCTTCCTTTAAATCAATCAGTGGACAGAGAAGTACAGAAAACATTATGAGATTCCTACCATAAAGAAACCCAAAACTCACCAGAAATTGGACTCAATGATTGTTGTGGGTCTCTTCCAACTCAGTATATTCTGTGATTCTTTAGAATAGACTTGCAGCTGAGATTGCAAACTGAGTGAGGAAAGAACAGAGACAGCTCCAGGACTGTGGACATTTCTTCACTGACCACTCAGGCACAATCTCTGACATAGGAACAGGGGCAGTGCAAGGAGGCACAAAACCAGAACCAGATTTTTTGTGTTTTTCCCTGCTGGCAGCCATTTTGAGAGGTTTACAATGGACAGCAAGAAACTCTACCACACATTGATACTACAGAGAAAAACAGGAGATCCCACAGCACATGGCAGATTTCTTGTGGTGCCACACCTCATGCTCTTCCTCTGTTTTCCTCAAATCTGTCTGCCACATGGGTCCAGATTTTAAAACAGGCACCATCACACCTGAAAGATATTTCATTTCAGTTTGAATGTACCTTGTAGAAAGGGTGTATTTTCCTAGGCTTGAGGGAGTATGTCCATCTTAGGAGGCAATTAATTGACAGTTTGATTCACAATTCACAACTGATTTTCAGGATAAATATAGTCTGCAGCATGTCCTGCTCCTATTGCTGCAGAACACAGTGCTGAAGATCAGGAATCACATGGATGGGTATGCAGAAATGCACTCAGCTTATTTTAATCCTGCTGGAGTTAACAATTTTGTTCTACACCTTACTATGCATATAATTTCAAACTGCTCATCAAAACACTGTAATGGATTTCCTTCCCTCAGTGAATTGTTCACAGGAGTCCTTCCTGCCAATTCTCAGACACTTCCTGCTGTGAGGGCTCCTGCAAAAGCCAAGAAATTGACATGTAACATTACTACAATCAAACAGGAAGAAATTTCCCTTGCTAACAGTGTGCTGCCATAGTGCACTTAACACATCTCAACAACAAAGTACTTGGAAGAATGCTAGAACTGGGGTTTCCTCCTTTTAAAAAGGCTTCCTAAATCTAGGTATCATTTGAGGATGACATTCTGAGGCTTGTCTGCATAAGAGCAAATTTCCTGTCTCTGCATTACTCCTTTTCCAAAATGTGAGTTCTGTCCCAGACTGTTGGCAAGAATTTTCTAGAGTTGAGGCCTAGGTGACTTACTCAGGGATATACAGTGAAGAAACACAGAGCACTGCCACTCTTTTAACCCCTCGGTTAGACCTGTTCTACTTCAACATGATTGTCCTAAGAACAAAAGGATGTACAGAAAGATACACTTAAGGGAAACAATTTTTTACTAACACATAGAATTTGGCATTTTAAACATGAATAAAACTTAATGTCACTTTATTCTCATATCTGCAACAGTCTACTGATGAATATTTATTTTGCTACCACTTTGCTGTATGACAACAGCTGGCAACACACGTCTTTTGAGAACTGCTGCACATTGCTTTGAGGCAAGAAGTTCTGCTTGAAGGCCTTTCAAGGCTTTGCCTAAAATGAATTAAAAGGCAGTTCTACTACTAAAATTTCACAAGAATTAAGAGCCAAAAATTCATTTCATTAAACAAATAAATGATTCCAAGAAAGAGAAGAGATCAAAATTACCATGTTTTTTATCTACTGTTTTACATTTGCACAGCAGCCTACAGGGACCCACTTTGCATGACACGACTTACTTTCTCTCCATCTCATCTCATTTTCTTCTGATGTGAGTTTTTCTCTGCCTGGGGAGTGTTCAGCACTCTGCAAAAGACTCTGTAGCATCTGCCGTGGTTCTTTAGAATTATATTTCCTTGTGCTGATATTTTAGAACTAATTATTTAGGTTTGGACTGAAATCTGGAGGTCAGTTCTTGCCATTTTTAATTATTTCCTTTCATGAAAGATAAAGGAAGACATGTCCCTCTGATTTGATCATCATTGATAAATTTTTCCTCAGCCCTTTCTGTTGTTCTTAATATTTTGCACATTCTTAAATGAGCCTGAATCATTTGTGCTGGCAGGCTTGCACAAACACACACATATACCCCCACACAGAACCCTCACAGATAAGATCTCTCTTTTTGAATCTTATCTTCAGACATTTTAAGCTACACTTCACAGACTTTGCTTTTAATATTTAATTTGCCTGGAAATCATTAATGTACTAAACCAAGAATTTTTACTGGTTAAAGTAATAAGTGGTTTTAGTTTCTGCTGTAAAAAAAGTCTCAACAAAAGTCCTGGGTGATAAATCACACAGAAGGGCTCTGTTTCATTTTAAATCAGCATTGTACATGTTTCTCATGCTTCATCTAGTACATTTTTGACTTATTATGAAATATACCCCAAAAAGTACACATTTAGAATTATTTAGCTATGATTATACAATACATCTTAATTCACTGGAAAGTGCTCAGCTGGGAAATATTCTTACATAGTGCGTGCAATAGGGACCCCTACTGAACAGCATGGACTATGATTTAACAGTAGTGGTGATTCTGCTTGGATATGAGGTCAGATGATCCAGCCATGCTGAAATTGCCAAACTCACCTTTGTACCACCTGGGAGCTGCTGTGGGTGGTATGTCCTCAGATGGTTTACAGGGACTGAAGAAAACAAGGGAAGAACAGCTGGAGATGGAAGAGGGACAAAGGATTTGGGAATGTCACAAAGGAGCACCAACATAACCTCAAGAGATACTGAGATGGCATGTGAAAGCAAGGCAGAATGCTACACACAAGCACTTGAACATATGGTCAAAGAGAAATGACAGTCTGTGTTTACATGCCTTTGAAGTGGTCAGATAATAATTAGGATGATTTTCATCTCAGAATTCAAGTCCTTGATACTATTTATATTTGGTACAAATGTACATAGTCCATAGTTACATATTTAATGTGCATTTCTGTTTCCAAACACTGTACTAGTGCCTATGCTACTGAAAGGCCAAAGCTCAAGCAACAGATGCCTGCTTTAAAACAGTAAGCCATTTTTGGGTGTTTTGATGCATTTAAGCACACACTGAGCTGCACAGGCTGTTCAGCTGGCACCACAGGGGAGCTCCTTAGTGCTCAGGTATTCCCAGCCCTCAAAGGTTACCATCACGAAGACATTTAACAATCCCCCAAAGAAGAAGCAGGGGCTGCAGACAGATGGGATTTGATGAATGGACAGCTGGTTTTGTCCAGGCTAACCACTGAAGGAGCAGCACATACACTATGTAAACATGATGGGATTTACCTGCCACCAGGTAAGAGCCCTACAGTATGCTAACTGTAACATTCATAAAAGATGGAAAGACAAAGAATATGGCAAAAGACATTGTTGGGAAGATAGAATTAAATTATCCAGAGGCAAATTATGAAGCTGACTGCCTATGATGCCTGTAATTACTGCCTGAAGTCCCTGAAGTGCATATTCACAGCCAACACTACACTTGCTGTTTAGGTTGTTGAAATGCATTTGAGAGAGAGGGAGGAAATGTCCAAGTTGCTCAAAATCTCACCTTCATGAACCCAGTGTGACCATCCAGACTTTGAGGGAAAGTGTTGACTCCTCTCCTAGTGTTACTAATGACATGATTAGTGATCCAAGGGCAAGTATCACAGTACATGGATTTCATGGGGATAGGTGAGTTATTCACATAGGTAAGGGCAAGAGAAGAAAGGCATTAGTATGTGTGGAACACACAGGAACATTTAATTTTCAGTGATCTTTCAAAAAACCCCTGTTGTTTAGACAGCAAATATCTCAGGGTTTTTCTCCCCTTTTCTGTGGAAGCAGGCATTTGAAAACTTTATTGCAGCCTGACTAGTTTCTCTTGGATTAGTTAAACACCTTATTGAACACTTGACTTTTCACAGTCAGCTTGCCAGGAGATACTAAATTTTCTTTAAAAATCATTTACAAATAACCAAGATTAAAAACATTTTGTATTTCAAAAATTGCAAATAAGCAGAAAGTAGAAACAGTGTTGGATCTTCTACTAATCTTATGCAAATGTGAAATTAATTTAAACACCAAGGAATTGCAAAGACACCCAGTCAAGCTTAAGAGGAAATACAAAGCTTAGTTTAACAGCTCATGTCTGACTGGTTAATCCTATAAAGTAACTATTCCATAGGCTTTCTAATAAATGTTACTTTTCTTGAAATTTTTAAATACAGTTTAAATACCTTTTAAAATAATGTTTTTCTTTGCAAAGTGTCATCACCACATCTCAGTTCTTCCACTGAGATTTTCCAAACAACACTGTTACTCTCTCAGTGCTCCTTCCCCCTCTTCAATTCTCACCCCAACACAGGTGGCCAGAGAGGAGAATTGGAGGCACAAAAGGTGGAAATCATGAGTTGAGCTAAGAAGAACAATTTACTGGAAACAACAATGAGGTAAGACACTGAATAGTAACAGCAACAATATTAATAACAAAAGTATATAAAAAGAGAGAATTACTCACATACAAAAATGCTCACTGCAGACCCTAGGACAACAAACTGGAAATGGAACCAGGACACATGTCTGAATGACAGATGTTTTTCAATTTCCTTAGTGTGAGGCAAGGAGAAGAGCTGTAAACTTTATTAAACTGAACTTACTGTCACCTTTCCCATTGCCTGAGGAGCACCAGGGAGTTCATGAAGAAGTAGCATGGGGGGCAGGAAGAATTATAAATTGACTAATGTTTACTGTACTGGGAACCGGACAGGGCTTTTGCAGAATCCATTAAATATCTTTGCAAAAAAAAAAAAAAGAAGAGAAATAAAGCTTTGGAGAGGACTATTTTCCTGGTATTTTCTGTTTTCTATCAATTCTGTTATTTGGAAGACAACCTGAACAAGAAATAAATAAATATATGAGAACTTCAAAAATTTTACCTTAAAATTTGGTCAATGCTAATCTTGTATCTTGTATTACACAGTCTTGTATATAAGATTGCTTTCTGATAATATCATTTGTTCATTAAAAAAGACAAAATACAGGTAAGCATTGAATATTCTCTTTGCTAAATATTACTAACATCAAGCTTAGACATGTTCTATGTAAAGCCTGTGTGAAAAACAGAGCAGCGAAAAGCTCCCTTGTCTTCAAAACTGAATTCACACTCATCTTTGAAGGTACCAAGGCTTAACAACCATATGTGTTGTTTTGCACCTTCTACTGCATTTTATCTTTGCTCCTTTTATGTGCTATTTTATGCCCACAGTGAATACTTTCTCTTACTTTAGTACTGGTTTCCAAAAATGTGGTTGGTTCTCACCAGCAACCCAGTTTTGGCCTTCTCTTTTCCCCCCCAGGCAATTGTAAAGCTTGCTAAGCAGCAGCTCTCATGTGCTGCTGAGATGGCTTCTGCCCAGACCTGAGGAGCACTTCTGTTCATTGCTCAATCATATGGGGTGCTGGTTGGCTTCTGCACAGAGACAGGGATAATTCCTCAAAATGTGGCACCTGGCCATATCAGACCCCTGTTTTAATCTTCAGACTGACTAAGGTTACTAATATGATTTAGATACACAATAAATAGCCTAAGTACAGAGCCGCATGGTGTACTGCTATTAAACTTTTGAAGACAGAACTGACCTTTTACTCACACAGCATTTAACTCTTAATTAGCTTTGCACCTATTTTTGAAACTTATGTTTACTCTCCTGAAGGTATCTGGCAAAGGTTTGGAGACTTCAAACTATTTTTTGAAGGACACTTAATCATTGCACAGAGATCATGCTTTGTAGTGACACCCTTTTCTACTTAATGCATCAGCGGTGTAAAATGAAGCTAATGCTTTATTTCTGTACTTGGTCATTTGATGTGAGGTCTAATGATGTTGCAGACAACTAATTAAATGCTTTATAATTGCTAAGCTGTAAAGGAAACCATAACAAATAAACCATACAGGACACTAAACATTAATTCATTTAGTGTTACCTGCAAAGGTTCTGCTTAAAGATCCTAAATTCTTCCAAGAGTGCTACCCACAGCTGCATCCATTCCTTTCAAACTTCACCCCATGTTGATCATTGCCTGTTGTCCTCAGCTGCTGTCCTCTGTCCTGTGATGCAATGTCACGGGCTCCTTGTCCTTTTCACATGGTTGTGAGAATTGTAGCTTCTTTCTGACAGTCATCCCTGACCAAACTGCCAGGCTACCTGTTAGAGAGAGCAGAAAGTGAGCTAACTGAGCACAGACCAAATCCTCCTGAGCTGCACAACGATTTGTAGTTTGAGGAAAATGTTAATGAAAAACAAAGCATTCAAAAATAATTAATAATTTTCAGTAACTCAGCTAATTTTAAATAGAATTACTTTTTGCTTCATTTTGGGATTCAGCAAGAGACTGTGCATTTTTGAAAAATTAAAAGGTTTCTTTCTCTTGCTCTTTCTGTAAAATATGGATTTTTTTTTTTTNNNNTTTTTTTTTTTTTTTTTTTTTTTGTTATGAGGACATCAGAACAAGGGAGAAACTAATTAAAGATACAGAAACATAAAAAGAAACTATTGCAGAACACTATGGTAAAAATGCAGTTCCTGCACTTCCATGCCCACATATGGGCAGGTACATAGCATTAAACATAGTTCAGATAAGAAAAAAATTAAGCTTATTAGATATTCATTAAGGTCATCTTCTTAGACAATCTATGACATGGACTAATACTCCTAGAGGCAAATTCAAATTGCTTCCAGCACAGAAGGAGCCTCCACCACTCTTGGGTGGGCACAAACTGGGACAATGTTTCTGCCTCAAGGACTTGGCAATATAAAGACTGAGACTCTTTTTGGAGCGGTGGATATTATGTCTGAGCTCCTGCCAAGCTTCTGTACAGCTCCTACAAGAAGATCCTTTCTTACATAAGGTACAGCTAAAGTTAACATTGGTACTTGATGCATACACCGTCCAATTCATTGTAATGTCAGGCAAGAATCAGACGAATCAGAAGTTGAGAAATGAGGTTAAGTCACAGAGAATCTGAGAGATGAAAGAGAAAGATGGTAACAGGAACTGCTCTTTGAAATAATTCAATTTATTTTTTTCTTCTTCTTATATAATTTTCTTTGGGGTTTTCTGCCTTAGTTATGTATTCAGGATAAGTTTTTAGAGAGAGGAACAGAGTTCATGTTGAAATAAACTTTTTTAAAGTGCTACATTGTGCAGTTATCCTGGTTTTCAGTGCTTTGTGTGCAACAGGTTTCCAAAGATTGTTTCAAATAACTTTATATAATTGGATAATATATAAATATTTTTTATCACTAGGCTTAAGCTGCCAAATATCCCAACGTGTATCCCCTGTCCCTCAGCTCCATCTGCTAATCTGCATCTGCTCACACACCGTTGTTTTAGAACACTACAAATCCAAATTTCAGGCTGCCAATTAAATTGAATTAATTAATTTAATTAAAGAGAATTAAAAATACTGCACCCTGATAATACCTTCTGCCATTTTATATTTTTCAAGGTATTTTCAAACAATATGCTCTATGTGATCAGCACCATGCATTTTCTCAAAGACATCATAAAACTGGCATAGAGGAAGCATAAATGCTCATTGTGTCCTCTGGCTCTTCTGACTAAAATATAAATACACAACATACATGATCTATATAAAATTGGTAATGCTTGGTGATATGTTGCTTCCACAAACATGGTTCATAGTAATAGGGAAACTATTTAGTCTTCAACCATTCTTACATCCAATTTCTGATGTCCAAAATCTGTCCATTTATAGCAATCTGCAACCAACTCTCTATTCCCACTTTCATCAGTACATCTTCCCTTAATGCTGAAGAAAACTGAAGAAACAATGTGGCACTTTTTTCTATAGCTCACACATAAGGAAGAACGGCTCTGCCATGAACTCTCTGAGGCTGCTCCTTAAAATGCAAACACACAGTTTATAGCAATCAGCATTTCCTTAGAAATGAGCTTCCTTCCAAGGTCCTTTAATTCATCAGAAGCCACTGAAGGAGAAAATTCTTCTCAGATTTAAAGTCTAAATCATCTATTTTTGCCCAAAGATAATCTATGTTCTCATAACTTAAACACTGGAACCCAGAGCAGACCATGCTTTGCTGAAGGTTGTATTTCAGCTTTATGTTATTAATATCAAACTATTTCCCATACGCTGTCATCAGAATGCTGACAGCAGACTCTAAATGATGCTATTGTCTGGTTTACCCATTCCCTGGCTGGTGCTCTGTAAGGCTTTTCCCATGGTGGGCTCTTCATGTCTTCCAAGCACAGATCCATCCCTTGTCTTAAATCAGTCCCTCTGATCTGAGAACTCAGGTGAATGATGACATTTTAAGACTACTCAGTCAGTTCACAAGGAAAACCTCAACTGTTTTTATAATGCTTTAACACAAACTAAGCCTTTGAAGAAAAGGCTCTATATTTAACCACCTTTCTGTATGATGGCATCATGCTCTTGGTTGGCCAGAGAAGGCTGCAACACATCAGGACAAATAAAGTTCTTACACAATCATAATTTCACCAGCAAAAATTATTTATCATTTTTTGTCAGCTCTTTTGTCATGAGAGTCCTCTACATTTTTTTCTCCTACATGTTATTTTTTCTCAGTTTTCCTATTTTTTTTTAATATTGAATATTACTTATGTTAAACACACATCTTAAAAATTCTATTATATCCTTCCTGCTACTCAGTAATATAACAAGACTGAGATTTGAGAATTTTTTAATTCCTGTATAATCCTGTCATAATTACCACAGAAAAACAAAGAAGAGATTGGTTATATCTTGAGTTACAGTGGCTGCAGCTACAGGTTATCTATAAAAATGAAATCGTTGTTCATTTTAAAAAATCCTCTGGCCAGCCTTTTTTCCAAAAGCCTCCAAAAATCTTGCTGTGATCTTCTCATGATGAGGTAATACCATGTATTATATTAGTTTGAAAAAATTAATACAGAACAAAAATGGTTACAGAGGTAAGTGAAGTTTCTCTAAAGTTAAACTTGGCAGTGGTCATCTGAAACTGCAGAATGCCCACATTCCACCAGTAGTGTTGCAAAGGGCCCCAGTAGTGATTTCAGGATGTTGCCTCTTTACAGGGTGCAAAAAATTTTAAGAATGGAAAATGTTAGTGTGCTTATTCTGAAATTTTTAATATTATTTTATTTTAGAGCATATTTTACTCTTCCAAAATAAGTAGCAATGTTAGAAGACTTATACTTCAAGTCCCAGAGAAGTGTGTGGGAACAGAGGCATTCACACAGCAGCACTTTTATATTTCCTATTGGCAATGGAAAGATGCAAAAATAAGTAGTGATGATGTATCTCTGTGGGCATGGCTCAGTTACAGAGAAGAATTCTAAGATTATTAGTTGCCAGGAAAATCAATCTGCTTCCACATGTATGGTTCTCTTTCTTTGCATTTTGTCTCACTGACAGTAAGCAAAACTAAAAAAGAAAAGTAAGAAGTAAGTGAGTAAAAAAACCCAAATATAAGAGTACTATTTGCCATGGCCATTAGAGCTATTTCATAACGTTATATTTAACTCATTTTTCAGGCTTTGCCACCTGGGGCTTATATTCTGCTTGCTGAGCTGCTTTCTGTGCTGTGCAGAATGTCCTGACAGCAAGATGAAAGAGTGTAAGCCCCAGTGCATTTGAAAATCAGCTCATGTAGCAGAATATGCTTTCAAGTCCATGGAACAGCTTTCTCAACAGCTGGTCAGAAGACTGACTACTGGGCAGACCTTCCTGCTTTTCAAGTATGAAACAACAATTATAATGCACCCTAAGAGCAAAGAAGACCTACATCCTAATGGATTAGGAAATTAGGAAAAGCATCACCAGCTGGTCAAGGGAGAGACCCTTCCCCTTACTCAGCACTGGTGACATCACATTGGGAGTGCTGTGTCCAGTTCTGGCCTCCCTAGTACAAGAGGAAGATGGACACAATCAAGCAAGTGTCCAGTGCAGGGCCACTCAGACGGCTGCAGGACCAAAGTATCTCTCTTATGAGGAGAGGCTGAGAGAGTTGGGGCAGCTCAGATTCAAAAAGAGAAGGTTCCCGGGGATCTTTACAAAGTGCATTGTGTCTGGGGCACAAGGTTTATGAGGATCAGCTGAGGGAGCTGGGATTGTTTAGGAGAAAAGGAAGCTCAGGGAAGACCTTATCACTCTTCCTGAAGGGAAGGTGCAGCCAGGTGGGGATCAATCTCTTCACCCAGGTAGCAAGTGACAGGTCAAGGGGAAATGGCCTCAAGTTGCACCAGAGGGGTTTTAGATTGGATATTAGGAAAAATTTCTTTGCCAGAAGGGTTGTCAAATCCTGGAACAGCCTGTCCAGGGAAGTGGTTGAGTCACCATCCCTGAAGGTATTTAAAAGATAAGTAGATAGAGCACTGATGGATATGGTTTAGTTGCAGACTTAATGATCTTAGAGGACCTCTAAAGGACCTTCCCAAATTTCTATAATTCTGCAGGAGGGAGGGAATGAAGTAGTTTATTACACCCCTTAATTGGCAGAAGAATCATGCTCCAGAATGAACTACTACATGAGCAATAATGCCTCCCAGTCACAAGCAGACAACCAATTTTCTGTTTGTGAGTTACACAGGGCTTTCCAGAGAAAAAGCAGAAGCACCTCTGAAATGCTTTCCTGTTCCCCACCATCTCTCCCACACACACTGCCAAGATGCCAGACTGGTTCTGAGGATGTCACTTGTCTGCTTGTTCAAAAGCTTTACAGGCTCTCACACTCTCTCTCCTAGCCCCTCCTGGGCACACAGGACATGTGGGAGGGGAAGGAGAGCAGCAGGAGTCCCCATTTCTCTTTCAACTGAAAGATTTGGCCCAAGAATTTGAATTACTTGAGTTTGTGTCCTCACGTTATTCTGAAAAATAAAGTAAGACAACACAGCAGCCAATTAAATCTCTTTACAGAGATTTATTGGGAAATCACATTAAATTTCCTTAATCTTGATCTTACATCAATACTTCTGTCCAGCCAATAACTGAAAGAGAATAACACTGAGTTTCAATCCTCCCAATTATTCCTGCCTTCAAAATTGCTGAGAGATTATAGGAGCAGATCTATCCTCCCCTCTCTTGCCTTCTACCAGCAAAAGCCACACTCCATTTTACTTACTGACTATGTTTTAAATATGTTAGCGGAAAGAAAATGAAAAGAAAAACAACAAACCAAGACAACATCATCTCTGCTAGGTATGGACTTCTAGAAGTATAGTTTGAGAAATAATATGGGATTTTTTCTCGTGCTGGCAGCCTGTCATGTGCAGTCCCCCATGGATCAGTAGTGGCTACCAATGACTTGGATGATGGGATTGAAATCCCCCTCACTTGTTATCATGATGATGATGATGATGATGATGATGATGATGATGATGATGATGATGATGCTGCTAAACGGCGTGTTGAAGTGGACAAATCAGAAGGGAGAGTCATCATACAGAGAGATCTGGTCAGGCTAAAAGAAATACAGTGGATTAGCAAGAAAAGAACTGCACGAAGTCTAAAGCAAGCAAGACCAAAGTCCTGCACCTGAGTCAGGATAACAAAGAGCCCAGTACTGACTAGGATCCATGTGGCTGGGGAGCCACAGTGACCATGCTGGGGGTCTGGTGGACAACAGGCTGAACATGAGTCAGCAGAGTAGCTGTAACAAAGGCAAATCAGAACCTGGGCTGCATCTACAGGGGCATTATTAGCAGAGACACAGACTTGATCATCCTGATCTTAGTGTTTGTCATGCCACATCTGGAGTGCTGTGCTCAGTTCTGGCCCCCACAATTCAAGAAAGATGTGGACAGACTGGAGAGAGTTCAAAAGGAGTGCCATGAAAATGACCAAAGGGCAGGAGAGCCCACCCCGTGAAGAAAGATTGAAAGGTTCAGGTCTCATCTCGCTGGAGAAGAGGAAACTCAGTGGGAACCCCATCAGAGTCCTTCAGTATTTAAAGGCTGTTAGAAAGAGAGCGTAAGCTTTCTGCTTACAAAGAAAGAGAGAAGAAAAGTGCAATGGGTACATTCATTTCAACTTAATAACTTTTTTGCACTGAGAACAATCCTTCACTCCAGGGAACAATATCCTGGGATGTGGTGCAGTTCCCATTACTACAGGTTTCAAGATACAATAGGACAGGGTGCTGTGTAATCTCATCTAGGCTTCCTTAAGCATAAAAGGTTGGACCAGATGATCTTTTGAGGCTTATACTATGATTCAAGGACAGGAAACATGATTAAAACTAAATCTGTTTTCAGTTCATTTATGTGAATGAGCCCAAGGTTGCAACATGACATTTAGGATAAATTCGAAGACTTTAGAATATACCATATACTTACAGTTGAAGTAATGAAATAACAGATACTGCCAATAACTGAAATAACTGTACAGATCTGAACTTTGTAAAAATCAGTATAAATACAATATTGATGAAAATAAATTGGGAGGGGTGAAAGGTATTACTGGAAAGTAGGAATATTAATTCTATTTAGATGAAATTTAGCAAGGAAAAAAATAATCCAACAGCAGAGTCATGACATTTGGGACTGGACATCAGCAACCTATGATCTCAACATGAGAACCTGAGGCCAAGGCATCCTTTGGGGTAGTAAATATATAAGCCTCATGTAACAAGGACAAGAAAAGAGAAAGGGAGGCCATTCATGTTCTCTGCTCCATACTGCATCTTGAAACGGCCCAGTATTTAGAGTGAATGCTCCAGGCTGTCTTAGGTAATTATCAAGTTAAGCACATATTCTCCAGCAGTCATGATACACTTCTCCTTCAGGGTTAGTGCAGAGAGATTTAGTATTGCCCAGTAAGTTAGCAGCATGGCTGCCAAACAATTTTAAAATCAGCTGCCAATCAAGGGCCAGAAATACCTCAAGGAAAAGTATACGACACATGTTTGGGATCCCTGCTGGCCCCACAGAAAGAGGCATTAAGGGACTTATGGGGAATGGGCATCGGTAGAAGGACAAGTTGAAAATTATGCAAGAAAAAGAAATCAAAAAATCCAGATCCCAAATTCTGCTGTTAGGTTTTACTGAGATATTCAAAACTGAAGCTCTGTTCCTAGCAGAAAACTTCAATTGTATGGTTTCTGCAAAATTATGGCAAATTTATATTTATTTCACTTCCAGAAAAAAATTAAATTTAGATATTAAAAGCACTTTATTGTCTTATCAGATGTTTGCCATTCTTACTTCAACATGTTGGTGACATCTTTTAAAGATAAATAGATTACAAGGCACTGGAGATAAATACAGAATTATAAATCAAATGAGATTGCCTGCACCATGTTTCCTTCTGTCACCTACAATACTTCAGATTCTTTAAAGTGCTTCAACTGAAAAAAAAAAGCAAATCCAACAACAATAAAAACAAAAAAACCCACAAATAAATAAAAAACACCAAAAAACCAAAAAACAACAACAGAAAAAAACAAACAAAAAACAAATGAATGAAAAAGCCCAAAGCCAAAACAAAACAAACAAACAAAAACCAACAAAATATAAACCCAACCCAAAAAACCCAAAACCAAGATCACTTTTACAGTAGTTAACTTTTCAGGGATAACAGAAGACACAAACAAATACATCTTCAATCTATGCTGTTGATGGTAGGAAACAGAACTGAGACAGCTCCTGGAGAAAAGCACACTAAAGAGAAAATGCATTTACAAATGAAATGTCTTCAGAAGGAAATCTTCACACATTTTACACATAATAGAAAATATTTTCTTGAAAAATAATGCTGTGGAGATTAGGAAGGCACCAGTCAGGCATATTATTATTACAGAAATTGAAAAACAGCTTTCACACAGACCATGCACAAGTAGCTGAATAAAGGATATTGTTATTTTAGGAGGCAGCTGTTAAGAAAAAAAAAGACAGTAGGAAACAACAACTAGACACTAAAAAAAGAAATAGCCTGATGTCAAAGTGGTACTCACAGCTGCATCTTATATTTTCATATTAAATGAACACACTGATAAAAATCATGGAGAAGGAAGTTTATGTAAGCATGTATTAGAAAAGAAATGAAACAAAAAACAAACAAACTGGTAGCAATTCAGAGAGGAAAGAAGAGAGCCAAAATAATATCCTCTTAACTCCCTAATATTAAGCAGGCACAGGTAGAATTGTACACCACCGTGAACTGTATGATGAACAGCAGTGTGAAATATATGTTGAGGTGATTTGGGGATCAGTGACTTCAGAGAAAGTCTGAAGAATGTTTGTCAGGATCTAAATATAACCTTTTAGATCTCTTCTGTCAACTTTTTTATAGTAGTGTTGTCTTCAATGAATATATAAATGCATGCAATAAAATGTGGACACCTGATGAGAATAAAGAATACATCCAAACAGTAAAAGGTAACAATAATAGCCCATTGCAGGAGCTGAGCATCACTACATAAGGCAGACATAGCCTCTGGGCTGAAAACCTTTGATCAGAGAGGTTAAGGTACAGGCTTTCTTCTCAGGAAGGCTGAAAGCAGCCTCTTTTTGTTCGACTTCCTTTTCTATTTGATTTTAATTGATTATGTTTGTTGAACTCGTTCCTTTTGGGGACAATATGCTGTGTTAGTCTTCTAAAAGCCATAGAAATTAGTTCAAGACAAAATAATCACAATTTGGCAGTGATAGGAAAGAATTGGTATAATCTTCTAACTTACTACCTTTTTCAAATAAAAAAATGAATCCTCAGCTCTATCAACTGCAAGCTGCAAATGCAGATGTAATAAAATCTTTGCAAGATTTAATCATCCTGGTCCACCTTTCTTACTGACAATACTTGGTTTTTAGATAAGAAGATGCAGGCATGCTGCAAGATATACAGCTGAGTGAAAAGCAAGTTGCAGCAGATAGAAGCTTAGCAAAAGCTTCAGCAGCTCCTGGTGGCTTGGAGAGGGATAACTATCAGCAGCTGACAGCAAAGCTTTTGCTTGGTATTTCATCTGTGGTAATACAAAAAGCCCAGATTGCAAATCTAATCTGAAATTGGGTCAAGACATTTTGAGGTACAGAACGGAGAGCACAAGCACAGGACTTGGACTGGGGCTTTCATACCAGATCCTGCATATAACTGCCCCCACATCCAGGTGATACTCCTATCACATTTGGTGCTGCAGTGAAGCGCTCTAATTACTTCCCTGTCATTGCTCAAACCCATCTAAACTATATCCCTGATTTATTTTTCAGCCTTGTGACAGCAAAACTCCAGAATAAGGGGAAACCAGGTATATCAATTTTGATTCAAAAATTGTAAATTGTCATTTTCAAATGCATGAAAAATACTTCAGACTACTGCAGGAGAGGCTTGGGGGTCTTTTATTGCTGTGGTAGTATCTATTCTGTGCTACATCGGATGGAACTCCCAGAGGTAAAGACTCAAGTTTTTGTACTGTCTAATGAGCTGCCAAAGAATATGCCTGTTTTCACTGAAAGCAGTTCAAACATGCAGAGATAAGGATTAATAGGTAGAAACAAAAAAACCCCAAACAAACCAAATGAAATAGCACTGAAAAGATGTTTTCCACAGGTGTAGGAAGAGCAGACAGTGGTGCTGCATAATGCGTAGCAATTGCTTTTTCAAGAAGGTGAGAGGCAATGTGTTTGAACACCAGGTTCAGAAAGCCATTGGCTTTCATGTGAATATCTTGGAAGCACACCCTTGCACACAAAATCTGACCAGAAACTGCAGAGAAAGGTTGATTTACTGAGAACTTCAGCAAGTAAGGCAGAGTAGTGGAATAGGGGATTTTTGCCTCAAAATTTTTTACAGCCCAACCCAGGTTTTTTCTTGGGCTAATCATGGCAGAACCAAACTTCATGTCAGAGTGACTCCTCCCAGAACCAGCTAGTTTTCAATCTTTCCCAGTAACAGGAAACCATATTAACAATAAAGAAGTATAAAGAATTCAAAATAGATGCATTTGAACTTGAAACTGGTATCTCAAATTTAGACAACACCACCTTGTGTTTTTCAGATAGGTGATTCAAATCAGCCTGGTGTACTCCAGCTTTCACAGTCCACCATAACAGGAGTCTCTGATCAGTGCAAAAAAAAATCTGGATTAGTCTAAATTGAAGTTTACTTATTTCTAGTGTTGATTTTTACAGTTTCTGTTTTCCAAGGAAAATATTTCTTTTCAACCCCATAAACCCTGCTCCTACAGTCAGTACTTGTGGGAGGTCTCATCTTGGCCAAATATGTGCCGTGTAGCTGCCACTTTCATACAGCTGTAAATCTCCCCAGGACTTTGGGAAGGAGATCTTTACATCGTCTGCAGCCTGTGAGATTTCTGTTTTTAGACAAAAGAAAGGCAAAACCACAGTCTCAGCTTCCAGGAAGAAGCTGGGAATGTTTTTGCTCAAACTGTCTAGCACTCCAGTCAGGCAAAGCAGGATCTTTGGTGAGTCATAGTGATGCGAGCTGTAACTAAACAAGTAATCTGAAAGACATCGTTACTAGTAACAAAAAGCAAATACTATCAATGTTTTCCATGGCAACTAGCCTAGTCACAAAATACCCACAATATTTCAAGTTAAAATACAACTGAGCAAGAGAATACACTTTTACACTGTAGTCTACAAAGTCACAAATAGGTGTAGAAGTGTACACGGAAGACACAGAGGGTTCTGATCAGTTTGTTAGAAACACCAAACCTCTTCTGTAAAGTCGAAAACCTCCTTTCTTCTAAAGTTGGAGTATTTTTCCTTCAAATATATTTCCTGACAGAGCCATTGGGGAGAAGGCAAAAGCAAGTGAGCACACACAAGTAAGCCAATATTTACAGAATTTCCTAATATTGCTGTTCTAAAATAAGGTGAACCAAAAAATTGCTGTCTCAAGCACCCTACACTAGAATATTAGCAACTCAGCAGTATTAAATCCCAGTAACATGTAATTACTGCTTGTTACTCTGGTCCTCTTACGTGAAAAATCTCATGGTCCGGTGAAATGTTTTGGGGTTTATTTGCTACTGTTGTTCATAACCTTACATGTTTATTTTTATTTTAACTTGAAAGTTTCACTGTGGACCTTCTTCAGCCCCTTTTAATACCGACTTGCTTATGGCTGATCTGTGCTTTTGAGAGAACTGATGAAATCAGACCTTCAGCTGAATATAAGGACTATCAGTGTTCAGCTTTCCCACTTCTTTTCATCAAGTTTGTCTTTCATACTTCTAAAGTTTACTCTTTTTATTTGATTTTCTGTGTTTGCACCCACTATTTGGGTTGTGGATAATCCTTCTTCTCACACATTTTCAGCATTTTCTGCTGGTTGATATACATAAAGAATCATCATTTAATTTTTAAGACAGTGGTCCAAGATAAACACCAAAACTCATCAGGTTCTTAGCCTACCATTCTGATTTCCTTACAAGGTGCTTAGTGCTTTATGTTCTGCATTGAATATTTTTTCTATTATGCCAAATCTATGCTGTATTGTGTTCTGGAATTAGCTGTCAGTGCAACAGGATTGTAATTGTGTCTAACCCCACAGCTGAGGCAAATGGCAAAGCAATTTCAACTGTTGCACCCTAAGCCTCGACCTGTCTTCACTGCTGTTCTTGTCATTGTTTTCCTTTTCTCTTCATTGGTAAGCCTGTTGGTATTGCAATTTGAGATTTGTATGGCTCTCTAAGGCCCTCCATCCATACCCCTACCTTCAAGAACTCTAAATGCACAAACTAATGTGGAAGCAAAACTAGAGACATCATCAAACCAAAAAATAAAAAGCTAAACAGTCTAATCCTAACTCTATTTTTTACTTTTTCTGGACTCTATGTTAAGCCCTCACACTTGTTTCTGTACCCTGGTCTATAAAGGTCTAAAAGATGGTTTAAAGTCCTCCTGGAGCCAAGTGAATTAACATTTTTAAAATTTAATTCTCCCTTTGTTCTTTTTCACAAACTGTATGCAACCAAATCTATTCATTATTCAGAATTATTCACAATTTCCTTCAGTGACTAATTCTTAGCCAACCCATAAATCTCAAATACTGAAAAAATAGCCCTGGAATCAAATATGTTGTTTGAAACTCTTTCCAGATTGGTTAGCTCCATAAACCAATCAATAAGAAAAGACAAAAGAATCTCAAATTTTATAGAATTTTTGGTGGAGAGCAAGATCAGAATGCTGAGGGGCTTGTGGCATGACTAAGAAATTAGTATATTATTTCAATTCACTGCAGATGTGGTCCTCCTTTGCAGACAGCCTCTACCCTAAAGCAAGGTGTAAGATGTTTTTGGTGAAATTTCCATGTGAAGATTACAAACCCATGACACTTAATCTTGAAATAAAAAAACTGAAAGTGAAAACTACACAAATGAAGAACACACCCTCAGGAAAAAATCAACAGATTTATTCAGCATAGCTAACAGTGAATCAACAGAGTCCACGTGCCTCAGTCCTGTCTTGCCCCAGACCAAGCAGACATCACTCCACCAGGCATTAGCAGCACAACAGGTCTCTGAAAGTATGCTGCTTTCCAAAATGATGCTAAGATGGGATCTCTACAAGTCTGATGGAAGACAAAGTCAGAATTCAAAATGACCTTGGTAGACCAAAAACATGGTTTAAAAAAAAAAAAAAAGGAAAAAGAGGATGCAGCTCAGTTAGTTTATTGTACTGCTCTGTACTTTGTGGGGAATAACCATTTTCACAAGCAGGAAATACCAGATGACCAAGGACTGACAAGGTAATAGATATTCAAGACAGATCCCAGGAACTATAATGGACTACGAATTGCAGGTGAATGAGTAGTGAGATGCTATAAGAAAAAAAAATTTTTAAAGTCAAATATTAGACAAACACTTAAATGGCAGAAACATTATAAGACACCAGAATTTTTTTATTCTACTCAGCACTACTAAAACTAGAGTTAAAGTCTAAAGCCCAGTTTTACATACTGCACTTCAAAAAAATCATGTGTATCAAATTGGAGACAATCCAGACTACAGAAAAAGGAATGATGAGGCACTTGCAAAACACAAGCAATTAAGTAACACTGAAGTAATTTGGTTTGTTTAGTCTAAAGCTGAAAAGATTACAAGAGCAAGGGGTGCAGAAGGGTAAAGACGGACAGGGCTTGAGAGAAAAACTGACTGAGATGACACTCTTTAAATATGTAAGAGGTTCCTTCAAATGGGAAAGAAAAAAAAATCATATACATTCTTGTCTTTGGTGAGAACAACAAAAAAAAGGCTTGTAGAGTAATAAGAGAAACTGAACTTAAACTTCCTGAAAAAGAATTTTTAAAGTTTAAGATAGGAAAGCACTATGATAGATATCAAAAGGATAGGATTTCTAATTGAAAAACGAAAGCTTTTAAAAGAAAAAATTAAACAAATACCTGTCTAGAGTAAATGAACTTTTCTAGTCCTTTACAGCCTTCTTTTCTGTCACTATGATCATCTGTGCTACACAGTTTGGCCTCACAAACTGACTTCAATACAGTTCTGTGCCTGTTTTTGGTTTCATTTATTTGCAAGTTTTTAGCTACTTATTAAGCCCTTAGAACAATTACATTTTAAAATTTCATTAATAAGGTAATAAAAGAAATGCAATACGTATTTCTGAAGAAAGCAGGAACATCAGCTAATTAAGTCAACAGTTAAGACATCTACTTTTATTCCCTTTGCCTGTATAGTTATCACCAATTGCATGCTATGTTATCAATCTGCAATGAGATTCATCATATGTTACATTTCTCAGGGTCATTTGACACGTGAACATATAAAACATAGCCTCTTACTTTGACACAGAAGCCCCCTCAAAAGTTCATGCCTCAGTGAATCTTTTGCCATAAATTAATTCCCAATCCACTCCCCTCCCTCTAGAAAAAAACACCTTTCTGACATTTTTAATGCATAACTCTTTCCTGAGAGAGATTATTATTTACTCCTGTATCAAGAAAATTTGCAGCAGTATTCTTCATATCCAGTGTCATGTCATGACAAAGTTCAAGGAGTAGGGAAGACATTACTGACTTGCAAAATTGTCATGACAGCCACCAAACACAAATTTTTTATCTGTTCCTTAACAGATAAGGATCCAGGGACATGCTGGATGGAAAATAATGAAAAGAAATCTCAAGCATCTGATAAATCTTTTATAGCATGTCAACTAAGTCACCTTGGCAAGAACTGAGGAGATCAGAGCTCTATTCCTGATTCTGACAACAATCAAGCTGTCTTGATCAATATCCTTCACAGCACTGCTTTTCCTCTTTTATTTCATTAATGCAGATTACACAAATCCTCTGGAATACTTTTTCTACAGGTATGTAAAGTGACAATTCAGTTGAGTTTTTACTTCAGCCAGGCACTGCGGTAAGGCCATTGAATAATTAATTTTTAAGGTATATAGAGATCCCTCTGAAGATATATAGGTAGGGATCTCCAGTGGATACCAAAAATTGACAGCACTGACTATTCTTTAAATCAAAAACAACAGAAAAATGTCTAATCTGCTTGACCAGCAGAAATAAAGAATTATTGATTACTGTTCACAAGAATCTACGGGGCTTCTGGATTAAATATTGATAATTCTTTCTACAGGCAAACATAGTCACAACTATTTTTCAGAAAATGGTAATGGGTCAATATTTATTTTGCAGATACTTGTTATGCTAATCTCTTTACTGTCATACTCATTGAGGAAGAGATATTGATCAGCCATAAATGAATACACTACTTAGTAATACCCAGTATATACAATATTTGTTATATTTAATTTATAACTTGCTTCTTTTGTAAAGTTACTTGGAAAAAAAAAAGAAAGGAGAAAAAAAGAAAAATATAAGAACCCAGTCGATAGCAACTTTTGGGTTAGGGAGCAAAAAATGCAAATAGTCATTGGGAAAGACAGAACAGCTGCTTATCGGTCTGATAGGCTCTGAATAAACCTCCCACTGAAACTGGGAGTTTTCACAAATTTATATAAGACAAGGAATATCCTGTTAAAGCTTGAACGCTTGTGCCTCTAGTAATCACATGAAATTGTCTTGACCAAAACACAGAGCAACAGGCAATTTTTGATGGCCTTACTTTTGTTTGTACATTCTTCTTAATTCTGAAGTGCATCACTGCTTATTCTGTAGTTTCTATGGCTAAGAAACTGAACAGGTTTAGAGTATCCACTGCATAACTTCCCTTTGGAGCCTCCCATTTCAGTCCAGTCTGTTGGCTTCAAGGCATAAAGAGCCATGTTTGCTGTTCTTTGAGTAATGATTTTGACCATCATAAGTAGAGTCAATAGATATTAGATCATCATCTTTCACATCTGCAGGCTTAGAGCAAATATCGCTTTTCAGCCATCCCTATGCTCTCTTATCCTCAAGCAGCCAAAAAAGGTCAGAACTAATAAAATAAGAAAAGCTGGCTTCCTGTCACAGCCACTAGCTCATGAAGACTACACAAACCCAAAGGATTTACAAGACGACAAAGAAATAATAGCTGGGTTTTTTTTCTGGAGGAAGAAAATTATACTTAAAAATATTTACAAGAATATATTCTTTTTTTTTTTTTAATTACATCTTTTTGTAAATTTATTTCATTTCAGTGCTTACTTTAGTCATTTTTTATATTTGGACTGAGAAAGAAATTATATATAGAGCCTTGGAGTTGGGTAAATGAGACTGAAAAATTCCTGCCAGGCTGGAGGAAGTAAGGGTTCCATTTTGAGTTCTATCTTATTCAATTCACAGCTCATTTTTCATTCTAACTGGTGTAAAAGCAAACAAACTATAGGTGTTTTGTAAAGAATTCCTAATACATTATTTTTCTCATTCCTTCATGTACTTTCCCCCTCCTAGTTCTGTGGCTAAGTTACAGCTTCTGTACATACATAATGGTCAGGACAGGAGCTACCCCCACTCACTCCGGGTGGTTTCAGTTCAATGCACCCAAGTGCTATTCATTAAAAGGTCAGAAGGTTTGTCTCTGGATAATCTTAGAGGTATAGGTATTAGGTCCTAAAGACTTGATTTCTTCTCTATTTTTATAATGCATAGGTCTTCTGAACATTTAAGTTACATGGGTTCTGTTGTATCTTCAAGGCATAGAAAAGTGATATGCATTTTCTGTCTGGGTAACAGCCCTAATTGTGACTTTTACTGTAAATAATATGATTATTATTCTATTTATTTCTACTAGCATTTCTTCTAATTATTATTTGTTATTGCTTCTAGCAGTACTATTTGACTGCAGTTGTCAGATACATCATCCAAAAAGCACGTGCGAAGGAAGGCAAACAGGAAACAGAACTTTGCTCTGGACCGTACAGAATTTGGAGTCCCCTGGAAAAAGCTTTTGTTTTAGTATTTGTACAACACAATCTCTTCACAGCATATCTCTGCAAGACACTCATATGTGTCTTCATAAAGCATACTCCCCGTTATGTGCAGCACTGAAGAGGAAAAGAGGTTTCCTTGATAATCAGAACAGTGAAGGAAACATCCCCAGCTCTGTGAGGCAAAAACAACTAAGTGACCTTTTCTGCTTGAAAGTTTGCTGCCATGCTGTGTACCTACAACTCTGAAAACACAGCCAGAATGGCTGTGATTAAGCTAAAAGCAGAAAAGGAAGTAAGAGCCAGCTGGAGATACCGAGAACCTTCTGCTGGGTGACAGAGACATCCACAATCTGACACATTCCATCCTTCAGCAGCCAAAGACTGCACGCAGACCTGCATGAAGAAATGCTACATGTTGACAGAGCATAGTTCATCAGATTTCATCTCAACCCTGCTGAGCAAGTGAGATCTGTAATGTCGACTGAATGGATACACTCGATCTAAAGAACAGCATACCTGTGAATAGAAGGGTTTAGGCCAGGAGTCCCATTTTCATGGGCTGACTCCATTATCTCTGTGCATGCTCTGTAAGCTGTTGCTCATCAATATTTTCATCAGACTTACTCCACCTTAAAAACAAACACCAAAATGTACTTGGCAGAAGTAAACACATGCTGATATCTTTGAATTTAAACTGCAAGCCAAGAACTAAATATAAAAAGCAGCTTTCTCTATGTCATTAAGACGTCCATTTAGAATACTTTGTGAACAATTCAACAACCCTGGTATTAAAACTCTCTAATAGATCATGCTTCAGTTGTAGCTTTTTTCAGCTACTCATCACAGAGGTACCTAACTGCATATTTCTTTGGACCATTTCACTTAACAACTTAGCTGTCCTCAGCTCACTTTTAAATTGTTGATGGAGCTCCTTCTGTGTGTCTGTCTTTGGCCTCAGTTTAAAAGAAAATGAAATCTGAATTTTCTGTTCTAATTGCAGGAAATTTAATATTCTTCTTCCAAATATTAGTATTTCTGCATTATAACTAGCAAAAAGCACAGAGGACTAAAGACCAGATGAGAAGATATTTGGAAAGTCTCAAGAATTTGCAATGTTGTGTTTTCATTAGCCTCTCTAAACCATCTGAGCCAACACAGAGATATTTTAGTGTATATAAAAAGAGGAATCAGGTCTCAGACGTACTACTAGATTTTATCTTGTATAGTATTCAGGCCTAGGTTTAAATCCTAATCAACATCAGGATTTGTGTTTGGCTTCAGCAGAATCAAAATTTTACAATGGTACTTAGAAGTTTTTCAGTTAAACTTGTGGCTTAGCACTGTGAAAATCCGAGCTCTGTTCTGCCCAGCTCAGCTTAATTCCTGTCTGAGCTCCAGCAAGCCCCTGAGCTGCCCTCCACCTTGGCACACCGCCTGGTTTGAGACAGAGTCTGACTTGTTTGTTCAGTACAAATTCCTGAAACCCAAGATTCCCACTGTGTGTTTTCTATCACAAGGGGACGCTGATGTTGGTTGAAGCCTCATAAATCTAAAAAAATGCACATACTCCTGAGCAGTGAAACCTCACAGACATGCTGTCCTTGTAAGGTATTAGCTTAGAGTCATAACTGGAAAAAGACGTCTGAGTTTAGGTAGAAGTAGAAAGAGTGTACAAGTGACTATGCAACCAGAGATGTGAGTCCTTCAATTCAGCTAAAATTAGGAAGGGGGCTTACCTCTCAAGTTCCCAGTTTAGAATATTTCTATTTTAAAATGCAATTATTTCAGTACTATTGTTAGCTGAGACAAGGAACACATTTCTGTCTTGTAAATATCACTTGAAGTGTGTGTTACTAACTTGAAAAAAGGGGAAAATGGAAAAAGAAAAAAAACCCAGAGGTTTTCATTTTATAGTATTAAGTGTAGGTATGGGAGGAGAAAAAGCTAGTGCCTCATTGATAATGTTTTTAAGAAGTGGCCATATATAAGTGATTATAGGAACATAACCTGAAGACTATATCCTGATTAAAAATACATTCTCTGCTTTTAGTCTGCCTCAGATTTAGAACACCAACAATTTCCTCTGCAGCTGATAAAGCCATATTTTCAGGATATGAAGAATGAAAATACTAATTCAAGAAGGTAGTATTTCTAAATTCTTCATGTTAGAATTAATTAAAATTATAAAGTGAGAGGAGGAAGTTGATAGCAAAAGTAATTCCTTGGAGCTAGCATAGAAAGTCAAACTTTGTCACTCTGCTAAGTAGGTCAGTAAAAACTTTCTGATACACTTGGAAAATATAATGTCTGAAAGTTGGAAGACTAGCAAGGGGAAAATAATCACAATACAGCAGGAAGTAGATCCTTAACGTTTGCACATTGTCTGTAAACCTCTTCCATACTGCTACCTTCACAACAAAACTGGAGGACACGTCTAAGTAAGGTGAATCAACTCAGCCAAGGTTGAGAAGATGTTGAAATAGACTTTATGGCATCTGACAGTCTGTCAGCTCATCTATACATTTGATATTATATCACCTTCGTTAAAAAACAGCCTGAGACCACTGAACTAGACAGAAAACACCGATGTTCTTGAGAAGCATTTCAAAGCAGCCTTCACGCTGCTCTTAGGTGTCTTGAGAATGCCTTGGCCAAGAACCTTAGGCACTATAATTTGGTGCCAAGAAGTTAAACTTGTGACAATAGTGACAAAAATTTAGATGGTTGCTGTTCAGGTTAGCTGAAAAAAACAGCTCAAGTACATGATGTTTAGCCCAGCTTTACAGTCAGGGCTGTTAATTCTTTAACCTTTCCTTGACAGCTAGCCTGGAGAAGCACAGAGCCCAGCTTCCACAAAGAATTAATGCCTCTATGATGAATTTGTGGGGATGTTAGAGTATCTCATCTAAACAGTTGAGAAAAGTACCTCATAGGTAAAAGGATAACCCTAGTTTTCAACACTGTAGAAGCATATGACGCTGAATGAGTGATTTCTAGGAAATCAAACCTAGAATATCTGGCACCATCACTAGCAGGTCAACAGAAGCTTGCACAGCACTGAACATCTTTCACTGGTGGCCTCAATCCTGACTAAAACCTTCAGATAGTACTAGGCCATAACTGAAAAGGGGTATATTCCTAAATGAGGGAATATGGATTAACCTATAGGAAACTCTGTGAAAAGATGAAGCATATGAAAAGTCTAACAAGAGTTGGAATTAGGTTGAATTTGTGGCAAACCATTCTTTTGTGTGACAGGATCAACAGTAAGGGATCCTGATATCAGGGATCTGTATGCTGCTGATTGAAAGAAATGATGATTGGAGTAGTTGAACTGTAAATGTAAGAAAAATCCAAGTGCTAGGAAAAAATCCAAGACCAGACCCATCGTGGAGTTGCCATCTGAGAGTTCCTTGGACTGAGGTTCAACTGACTTTTCTTCATTGTATGAAGGGCCTGATAAGGTTCTGATGAACATGAGACAAGCCGCCTGGGCAACAAAACAGCCAACGGGGCATCTGTGAACTGTGACCATGACTGTTATTGTACAGTTATGTGGTGATAATAAATCATTGCATCATTGTAGTCACTGGTTAACTTAGTGCCTAACTTGCAGCCACTGTTCAAATCTCAGCCTAGGAGTTACATCCCTTGGGTAGTTTGTGGTCGCTGCATAAAGCAAGATACATGGCAGTTCTTTTGTTTTCAAAGCATAAAGAATTAAAAATTTTGTTTTGGCTTAATAATGCCATACACTGTTAGTCCGAATCTAGAAATTTCTGGATATATTTGTCAAGTCTCCAACAGCTAAAGGGAGAGGTTCAGACCCTTCTCATCTACCATTTTTTTGCATGATTCCTAAGACCATTCTCTCTGACACAACAAAACTGTAAATGTAATTCCAAATGGTGAAGAACTGAAATAGTTAGAGAATATTTGCAAATCAAAATTTTAAGCTCAATTAAATGAATTGGTTCATTGGGCTTTATAACTAACAAACACCTAAATACAAATTTGCTTGTGTAGACAAACAAATTTAAAAGGCAATAAAAGAAATATGAGGAGAAATAAAAACTTATGACTGCACATTAAACACCTTCCTCTCAAACCAAAAACAAGAATGGAAATTACCCTACAGCTCCTTGCACAGTTTGACTTGCCCTAATTTTTAATTGGTTAGTTTTATGCTTCAGCCATAGTAACTCATTCCAACTTATGTAGACTTATATGTCTGAAGTATTAAGAATGCCATTTCCCATTGCTACACCAAGTTGTAATAGGATTTTTGGTAGGCAAATATCAAGATGCATTAGTAAGTCAATGACTTACCAAGTAAACTCACAAAATGCTTTCTCTACCTACCTACACACACAGATTAATTTTGATTTGCTTTGCTGTTCCTATTTTCTTGTAAATGCATAGAGATTACACTAAAATGTAATACAGCCTTTCTCATTGTAAACACTTTAAAGAGGCAAACTCCTGAGGGGAAAAAAAAAAAAGAAGCTTGTGAATGGTTGAGATCATGTTAGAGCTGTTTCAGAAATTTATTTCCAAGTTATTGAGAATGGTATGAAAAGAAAAAAATTTGCAAAACTATGTTGAAGTCAAATTGCTAATCTGTGATATATCTAATCTTTGTTTCTCTCTATGACACCTAGTTACATAAATTAATACAGGCAGATCTGACTTTCAGGTCATTTTCTGCTCAGATAAGATAAACTCATATTGAAAGCAAGACATTTTCACCACTCATCATAAATGAGTGGGGGAGGGAAAAAGAAAGGGATTAATTGTCACAGTGAAGGAATACCATATCTGGGTGCACTGACATGCAGGAGGTACTTGAGCCTGACTGTGCCCTTTGATCTGACCACACAAGTGGGAGTCATTAACCCTCTCGATCTCTGGATAATCTCCTCATAGTAAGGCACACGTCATCTCCTGCATGCATGTTTCAGAAGTCTGCTTGAAAATTCTGGAACTTGAGGGGAAAGGAGCTGTGTATGGACTGGGGATGAGGGAAATTAGATTTCTTTAGACCAGGATGGTTTTCAATGCTCTGTAAGCTCCCTAGGAAGTCAGAAGTGTCAGAGTGAGAAACATCAAACTGAAGGATGATTGCATTTCTCCTATATTTGCACCCAGTTGTACTCTGTTCGTACACAGCTAATGAAGCTTTCAGAGGCACCTTCAGGAAGAAGTCCAGGATTCAAAAGTGCCTTCTTTGACTTTCCAGTTTCCTTCCAGAGGTCACAGTCAGGAGCATCCACGAAGACTTTGGCAGCCACAGAGGAATACCTCTGAAAGGACAATCCTTGAAAAATGATATGTGCCTTTCAGAAACCTTATACAGTCTCGGCTTCACTGCCTTGAGAAACAGCCCAGATATCCCCCAAGACTACACAGAAATGTTACTCATACAAACACCTGGCCAGGTTCTTCTGTGAATGTAACTGGAGCAAAGGCAAAAAGAGAATAATCTAATTGCTTGTCTGCTAACAGGAAAGTAATGGCTACAAGGAGGAGACTGGATAGGGATAGCTTTATGTTTCCAAGAGAGGAGCAAAAGCAGAACAAGCCTTCTGGCCTCTGAGCTTCTGAGTGTTTCCCAGGGTACAGAGATCTCACTGAGAGGAGCACAAGTGGAATAAAGAACCCACAGGAGAACAAGTGAAAGAAAGTAATTTAATTTGTGAAAAAATTCTGCAGATCTGCCATTTCATCTTAAAACAAATCATATAGAAATGGAAAAGGAGAAATCAGGAAAAAGAAGGCATTTAAATTGAATTAAGCTACCAAAAGAGTATGAGAGCCATGAAAAATGGCATAGGTCAGAAAACTCTGCAGGAGGAGTCTGACAAAGTGCCATGATGAACAGGAATTGAACTTTGTCTCTTGATTCCTAATACATGATCCATCACAATCCTGCCTGGCATCTGGTAAGGTCAAGGGTCTCTGTGTTTAGTTGTTAATTTTCTACCCCTCTTGGCTTCTAACAGGAGTTACTTAAATTGATGCTGTGTTTATCCAGGCACAAATGATAACCATCAAAACATTTTAATTCTGATAGCCTCATGTGTGTGGTATGGAAGCCTAATTTGCTGGAAGTAAAGCTGTATATAAAAGCTAACATTTAATTAAGTTCTCTTAGCTACACATAGACTATTAATACTTGGTGTGCTTCTAGGAGAGTGCAATCAAGAAATTACCAAAATGGACTCTGCTCAAGAAGGAACCAAATGCTCATAATGCAGACAGGCAATAAGTTGTCATAAGATATATTAAAAAATCTTTTCTGAGCCTAAGTGTTCCAAGTGATTGTGATTTTGTATTACATGGCATATTGGGTTCTTGTTGCAAACTTTTTTTAGCAGTAGGGCTACAGAGATGGATTCTGTGAGAAGCTGCCAGAAGCTTCCNCCAGTTATTATTTTCAATAAACAAATCAGCTGCTGGACAGCAGCAGGTAGCTCAGAGAACTGAATAACAATGGCATTTTAAATTTATAAAATAATTTATATTCCAGAGGATCTCAAAACACTTGCAAAACATTTTGTTCATTACAGGAGCACCAAGGAAACCTTATACACCCTTCATAATTAGCAGCAAAGAAAACAGATCATAAGCAATTTCTGTGTGTTTTGTAAATATTGGCATGTTTAGTTCTAAACAGATTTAGTTGCACAGCTGTAAATTTAGTAAACTCATCTTAATCATGAAATACATAATGAGTAAAAACATTTAATTAGTATATCTCCCTCAGAAATTATTTACCTAATGAGATGTAATTGCAGTGAATGCCGTTTAATCGGAACACTATTAGCATATATTCCATACCATGGTACTTACTCATTACCGAGGACATTCTGTGGTGGTGTTATTTAACCAGCTGTTAAAATCATCGCAAAATTTTAACTTTCCACCAACTGATAACACAAGTCACCAAAAAAGACAGTTTATGAGAATGTGATTTCTGTCCTTGTACTTCTGTTCAATTATAGTATTTCTTTCAGCTTTTTCCGAAATTCTAAAATCAGAGACTTAAAAACTGAATGCTAGGAAGTATTTGTAATTTCTTCCATTTGGGCACACTCTAACTTCCTACAGGCAATTACAGAACTTATTCACACAGTCATAAAAATTGCATATGCAAATGGAACATGGGTCCCAAGTCTTCTCAGATGATTATTCTCAAAGTATCTTATAACCAAAAAAGCTACTTAATTAGGACTCCAGGATATCTAATTGGATTTCCCAATTAGCAAAATAAAAATATACCCCAAACCAGCTGTAAATCTGAGGAAAAGAAAGAAAAAAGATTGGCAGGCGTGTTGCCTTACCCTCTCTCTGCCTGCAGCTGCTCTGTGATGAGCTGACAGCTGAGCAGTGCCCCTGTCCACTTAGAGGACTGTGACAGGAAACATTAGGTGATGGGGTCACCAGTTCACCCAGTAAGGGGACAGAGGCAAACCAGGCAATCACACTCCTGAACTAACAGGGCACTCACTGACAGCTGGAGGTGACATGTTTTCTCGTGAACTAGTAGCAGTTTAAAGACACACTGCCTCCAAAAGGCATTTTGAATTCACATTTATTCGTTTAGAGACAGAACCTTAGCCCATTTCTGTGTTTTTACCAGCAGAACAAACATTCAAGAAACTGCACTGCAGGAACCGCTGAGATGAACCCAAATCCGCCTACTCTCTCTGCTACACTACGTGGTGATCTCAACATTATTTTCCAAAAGCTGAACGGAGCTGTCAGAGCTCAAACGACCCTTATCTAGGACTGGGACCCATATGGCTGTCTATGCCCTGCAACCACTGCACTATAAGCAGTCATTGGGGTCTCTCAAGGCAAAATCCTCACTCACATTGTCATGGCACTGGAACTCACTAGGAGTCTGGGACAACAGTGCTCCAACCAGGTTGCTCTGAGAAACACTGAGGTGCATATAGATGACTATGAAAATTCAACTCATTATTGAACAGTAAGAACAAATAGCATGGAAAAATCTTGACATATGAAATCTAACTTTACCAAGCTACATCTTTTGGCAGGGCCATCAAGGGCAAAGGATGGCACATTGCCTGATAGAGCCCACACAGGTCTATTTCACAGCTGGAGCAGGCAGTGCATCTGTGAGCACACACAAACAGAGGCCCACAGTTCAACACTAAGGGTAATAGGTCCATGGGATGTCAGCATCATATTTTCAGTGCTCCTCAGAGCACTCTATCCACTTCATGAACAAACACATGAAGTTCACACCTATGGCACATTCTCCTTGCAGTCTCACTTGATGTTTGTCCATTTCCATCATCCAAAGTCCACGGCCAGTACTACTGAGTATGCAGGCAGCCACTCCCAGTGAGACAGCTTCTTGGGGCCAAGGGCTGCCTTGCACTGTCCCTTTTAGATGAAAGTAGGCAGAGAGGGAGGAAAGGTGGCACAGGCTTGGCACTGCTGTTGCATAGAGAATGTCCCTCTATCATCCATTTCATAATCACCACCATATGCCAGGAATAGGGACAGATTTCCTAATCTAATTTGCAGCTGGAGCAGAAGTCCCCCATCCTTGTCCAGGGACATCTTCAAAGTGCTCACATAGCAGTCAAGTGAGACTGCTGTAACAAATATGTCTGTAGGAAGGAGACAAAAATTCCCTTTATCTTCACAATAATTTGGATAATGTTCTCTCCTGGATCAGGATGTTCTGAATCCACATGGTGATTGCTCACTCTATCTAGGACAGGCCTTGTTGCAGAGGGCATTATGCACTTCACTCATAAAAGAGAAGCAGCAATATACTTAAACAATATAAAACTGTGAGTTTACAAAGTGCAATGGTAAATGCAACAGTGGTTTAATGGCAAGGCATACTCAACTATTTCTATATGTATAGAAAACTGAGTCAGACAAAGCTCTCAGTGAGAGCTCACAGGCTTATGTGTGAGAAAAGACCACACCAGAAGACACTGCACCTATATTTAAAGATGTCAAAAAGCCAGATCCCACATGACTTCAGCTCTACACAAATGAAAACTGAGGATTGACTCATGATATTAAAAGCATCCCTGTGCCCATTGGGGTTGCTCTGTATCACCCAGGAAGAACAACTGCCTGGACAGATGGCCTTCAGATGATTGCTTTAGGGTCCAAACTGGACTACATACAAGACAGGAGAGACTCTTTTCTGCCCATTATGATTTCTACATGATGGCAGGACTCTAGAGTATCTTCTTTGCTCACAAGCCCTGCAAATGGGAAAATAAAATTGAATTCTGTCATGCAAATTAAGAGCAAAATACTCTTCTGGCACAGGTTAGGTGTGTATCACTTTTATTGTGTTTTGCCTCTTGACAAGGTGCTCTGGGGGCCATGCCATCAATCCACAAAGGGCTTTATTCTTACAGTTCCAATGCAGTAATCTAAGCCATCTTCCCTAAGCTTGTCAGGTTCAGCTGACCTCCAAACAAGCACTTCTTCCATGGGAGCACTGGGATAGGTTCCCACATCTCCTCACTCTTGCTACAAGGTGCTGGTAAATTTGTGGCATAAATCAGCCCGGTGCACACAGACAAAAGCAGGTAGCTCGGGCTGAAAAAAATATTAGGTATATTTTGCAGACGTCCCCAGGGGATAGATATTATCTATTTACCTATTAATCTACAGCATGTCATGGGGTGTAACTGGAGTAGCATATGGGAATAAACAAGGCTTATACTCTATTGAGTTGGCCCTTTGGGAGGATCTAATAGATCAGCATGAATGTAGATGATAATGCTGCAAATTGCAAGATTTTCAGCATCCCTTAAGTTTTGAAGCCCATTAACAACCACAACACCCAACAGGAGTTACAGGTCCTTTATTTTCAGGCAATCTAAATTATGTGTGTTTAAGTAGATGGCTTTTACTAGTAACTGATAACATTGAACAGAGGAGAAGTATTAGGTAAAAGCCCATCAAAACACAGAAGAAGCGTAGTAAAGAGGGAGTAAACATGTATTTGAACAATTACTATTGTTCTCTATCTTTTGTGTAGTTTTAAGTACCCGGAGCAGTCACACAAAGTACTAATGGCTTTAGCTCTTTTATATCCTGAGTTCATGTCTCTGGGATCTTCAGACTGACTCTGCCTTCCCTTCTCCAGTGACATCCTCCACAGAAATTACTTTGGCTATCCTTTCTGATTTGACTATGCCACAAAAAGGGTATCAGAAACCTTAGACTGGGAAGAATTTCAGAAGTGTTTATATTTCTTTATTTATTTATGGCAACTTCCCAAGAGTGCCCAGGAGCACTCTTCTTGGAGAATTAGAAAAAAATAAAAGGAAAACAGGGAGAAAGAGAACAAGTGTATTATACAACACTCATAATCTCATCCTACTGTGCTGTCTGCTTGCTTATCAGCAGCAAGTTTGCCAAGCAAGGAAAGTGCACATTAAGAAAATCTTGCTCAAATAACAACCTGATTTCAAGTTTCAGCTCTCACAGGTGAGGAAACTGACAGCTACTGGTATTAACAAAGTAAAAGGCACACACAGTCATGTTCAATTTGGAGATACTTATAGTCCACAGGATTGCAACAGGACTGGCAAAGTTCTACAAAGAAAATAAACCGTACATTGATTTAGTACAAATCTCCCAATATCATTTTCTTTAATAAGATCGTAGCAGTATATCTGAGGTTATACATTTTCTATCCATGGCTTTCCTGAAGAGAAAGTAACGTAAACCACTTGAAGCAGGCAGAAATATTGGAGAACTTTGTGTCAAGTGCCAAAGATTTTGTTGGCTCCACAATGTGTAGGCAAAATCCTGAGCACAACACTGAGGTCCTCTGCACTGAGTTTTTTCATTCTTCTTGCAGGAATGTTGATGCTTGTAGAACTGCCAGCCTTCTTAGCATTTGACATACATGACCGAATCTCCTGACGGAAGGCAAGGTGCTAGAACAAAAATATTGGAAATGCTTACTCACTGAGTATCAGAAAACTTTGATATTACACACTACAATATTCCAGAAGTCCATTTAAAACTGTTTATCATGAACTCAGGAAGATGCTCTGTGTTTTTCAGGAGTAGTTCATGAGATTTCCTCCTTTAAAGCTATGATGTGGATTTGGGCTTCTAATGAAATTAAAAATATACAAATTTTTGCCTCATTTGAGTCTGTGACCTCAGTTGTGTGAATCTGATGTGCCTTGGGGTAATTCTGTGCATTCTGTGCATAATTTAAGGCATAACAAAGCCTTAATAAAAGAAGACTGCAATATACTGTAGTCTTACTAAAATGGCATGATAGACAGAAATTAAAAAAAAACAGGGTTACTGAATATACATTATGCCAAATTACTGTTTTCTCCTCAACATGTAGGAAAACAGTTCTAGCTAGAAGCCTCCAAAACCAAGAGAATTGTGTAAGTCATGTCTACATCACACCAACCATGGACAAAAGAGTGAGTGAAAACCACACCTGGCTTCTGAAGCAACTATAGGATAGTTGCTGTAGCACATTATATTCCACCAGCTGAAAGAGCCATTAGCTTGGACACAGCGCCGTGGTAACACATGAATAGGAACAAGGTTTTACATGCAAGACATTATATACTTTCAGGAACAAGGCATTATACCCAAACAGGGCTATGCTGCACTTTGTGATCCTCATGCACATCTGAAATCTTTATACCTTTATACACAACAAAGGAGTTTGGTCCTAGGAAAAGGAAAAAAAAAAAAAGGTAGGCTTCAGATAGTTCACTGGATGTTTTTATTACAAAATATTGTGTTGGAATAGATGGAACTGTGTTTCACAAAGCTGCAAATGTACATTACCCCAAAGAAAAGATGCCCTCATTTTACAGCTCCATCCTAGATTTTGTTCTCTTGTGGATTCAGTAAAGGAACCGTCGCAAAGGAAAGACAAATCATTTCAGGAGATAAGACACACTTAAAATTTAAAGTGATCAGGAGGGGCAGTCAACTACCTGCTGAGGCATCTGAGTTCAAAGATAAAAGCCAGCTCTCAGCTAGGATTTTTCACAAAAAAGCACTGATCCCCCCCCCTTCCCCAGCATGCTCATTCTTAAAAAAAAAAACAACCGGTAGTAACAAGGATCTCAGCTTCCAACAGAAATGGAAGAAATATCAAGCAGAAGGAGTTCTAAGAAGAGTCCATGAATTTTGGAATTTTTTGTCAGAGATGCATTAGCAAATGGAAGCTTACTCAGAAGGTGTATGAAGGAACATTCTCTTGAGCCTTCTGTGGTGCATCTGTGTTAAGTAAGACACTGATGCAAGCGTAATTTGTTCTTTATAGCACTATAGTTTGCCGTCTTTACAGTTCAAGAAAATTAAGTAAGTGCTACATATATATGTGCATATACATATGTATGTACACATGTATATTTATAAATTGATGTATCTATGTACGTACATGTGTTAAAAGATTTAATGTATGAATGCAGTCCTGAAGATAGAAAACTTCATGCCTTGTAGGCATGCACACAGAATGTAACTCTTCATAAGAATATTCTATTCAGCTGGATGTTTTCAAATATCAAGTCTGTGGACCTCTACATAAAATATATATGCAATAAAAAATATTCCAGAATCCCTTTTTTTTTTTTTTTGTTAAATGTACTTTGGAAGTAAAATCCTTGAACATGCAAAAGAAAAAGATTATCATGTCTCTCACTCTTCTCATATAGTGGATTCAACTTCAAAGTTCATGGAAAAGATACATACTTGTCTCTTTTCTTTAATCAAATGTGAAGTATTTTCTGTTACTTGCGTGGACAAAATTTCAAAAATTCATATCACTTATGGATGCCAAAAAGATGTATGACACAGTCCCAAAGAACAAATGGATCTTCAATATGCAAAAACCTTGATTTATTTATGACATTGTGTTGAAGAGCTAGAAATAGAAATTTTGGAATTGTTTTTTTGTTCTGCCAGAAAGCAGAACAACCTGCAGGTCTTTTAGAGTACATTCAGAGCCCTCTTCCCCTAAGTATCTCTACAGGAGCCAAAAGTATCTGCAGTTATTCACAGAAATGGAAAATGCTTCCATTATTAATTCACATTAGTGTAGAACTGCCATAAGGAATCTGCCGCTTCTCATACGCAAAATAGGAAGCAGGAAAGTATCAGACAGTGTGTGTAGATTTCAGTGGTTGACCAGAAAGTCATGATACAGTTTTGTTTCATTATTCATTCACATTCACACTGTTACCAGTAACTGGGCTGATTACTCTCCCATTCTTCTTCTTGGTTAATGTTTAACATGATCCTACAGAGTAAGCATTGTGTGGTTCCATAGGCCGGTGGTTTCTGAAGAATAAGCATTGTCTTAAACCTTCAGGTGTGCAAACAGTTCCTCATCTGGCAAGAACACAACATGCCCTAGAGTCACGGCAGGAATTTGAACCCCATTTGAGTTTGAATCTAACCCTTTACAGAGCTGAGATTCATCTCTGCTTAGAGCAGGGTGGGAGTTTTCAGTATCTCCATATAGCCACTTTCATTGCTGCAGTGGTAAATTCTCAGCTTGCTGTCAAGAGACCAGAGGACTCCAGTGGAAGACTGGGTGATTTCAAGAACAAAGGACATCAACCATTCAGTACCTCAGCTGGTCAATAAAGCTGCTACATGTGCTTAAAAACAATGCAGACCAAAATACCATAGGAAATTTATATTCTATTTACTTCTTCCCATAAACATGTATATCTGAAAGCAGCCTATCTGAAATGACCCAGTTTATAACATTACCTTGCTATGATCCTGCTGGAACACAGGCCAACACTTTGCCCTCCTGGCAAAGAAGGCGAATGGAATCCTGGTCTGCATGAAGGGAAGTGCTGCTAGCAGGTTGTGAGGCAGGTAACCCTGCCCCTCCATTCAGCACCAGTGAAGCCACACTTGGAGTCCTGTGCCCAGCTGGGGGATTATTTGTACAAGAGGGGCATGGAGCTACTGGAGAGAGTGCAGTAAGCAGTCACTAAGGTGATGAAGGGACTGGAACATCTCTCCTTTAAAGAAAGAGTGGGAGACCTGAGATTGTTCAGGCTGTAGAAGAAAAGGCTCAGAGGAATCTCATGATATTGTACACACTCCTGAATGGGGGGCACTAACAAGACCTAGCCTCTTTCCAGTGGCTCCCCATGATAGAACCAGAGGCAATAGGCCCAAATTGAAAGACTGGAGGTTTGTTTTGAACAGTGGGAAACACTTTCTTACTGGAAAGGTGAATGAGCACTGGCAAAGATTGCCCAGAGATGTTGTGGAATCTCCATCCTTGAGCGACATGGTCTTGGGCAGCATGCTCTAGGTCTCCCTACTGGAACATGGAAGTTGAACCAGATGACCTCCTGAGGTCTCTTCCAACCTCAGCCCCATTATGATTTGTATTTTGTTCAGGGAAAATAGCAAAAGTAACCATAGAAAAGTTTCAGTTAAGGAAAAAAAATCAGAAGTAAATCTTAGGATTATTAAAAATAGCATCACACCTGTCAGAGTTCTCAGTATGCTGACTAGAAAGAGGCATAAAATTGCAATAATATTTTACCAGGAATGGCAATACAAATTGAGATGAATTTGTTATCAGGTTCTATTTCTCATACTATCTAAGAGAAAAAATAGAACTAGAATGGCACACAGCTGAGAAGAAAAGTCTGCTTCCTCTGCACTGCTTCTCATGCTGTTCTGTATGTTCTGTACCATGCTTCTGAACTGCAGTCACAAACTGTATATAGGTAAGGTCATACAATGTCTAATGACCAATCAAGACCACTTAGACCCAAACAAAAAAAGATTCCTGAAAAAAAAGAAAGATATAGGAGCTGTATTTCTTCATTTGACATTGCCACATGCTTCTAAACACTAGTTCTCTTAACAGAATGGCTATCTAGACACAGTTTTTGGTAGCCAAGAAAACCTTCAGGACAAATTACTTGAATTAAAGAAATTAATAAGAACCTCAGCATATGCAAAAGACAAAATATCCATAAATCTGTACTTGTTAATTGTAAAACATACAAAAATTGTCTGTGTCAACAATCCCATGACAATGTTATCATCTACGAGACTACAAGAGATAGAAATTTAACCAAAATGTAGGAGATCTGAAGAAAATTGCAACTTATTTCCTTTCTAATAATTCAGTATTCTCAAATATCTTTCCTGCCTGTCTGTATGCACCACACTGCCTTACACCACAAAAATCATAAATGAACAAAGTCAATCTCTGACTTTTTGATCTGTGTCTTAGCATAAGCACATAGGCTACTTTGGACAATAAGGTCATAATTCAATTGGAGTCTTCAAACACTTTCTGCAATTCCAACACAACAAGTGAAATTATGATGCCACGAGGTCAAATTCCAGCTCTGTTTAGATAAGTCTGGATGTCTCCAAAATAGCATCTGTTAAAATATTACAAGACACATAAATTACAGCACTGCCAGTAAGAATCCATGAAAGAAAATCAGGAAGCTGTAAAGATAAAGTATGAAAAATGGAAAAAGAGAATATGGAAATAAGCCCCAACTGATTAAAAAAAGAGAGAGAGAGAGAGAAGAGATTTATAAAGTAATTGGATGACATTACAAAGGAAAAACAGAAATAGGGCCACTTTCAGGGAGCATTACCTAATTCCTAATCTAATATCTCAAAGAAGCTGATACTGGAGAGAAAATCAGTCTCTGCAAACCAAACACTCCAGCTAGCTCTTCTGGATACGGTACTCACATTTGGTCCAAGAAATGCAGGACTGCAGTCCATAATCTTAATTTGCATCTGATTCCAAAAGGTATACTGCCTGACTTTCACAGTCATTCTCACAGAGTGCACGGTATCTGTTCAGTATTAGTGACCAAGGTACCAAACTGCCTTTTACCAATGAACATAAAGATTTCCATTCTTCTGTTTAGGTCAGTGCTGGAGACAAAACAGCTCACTGGCTGACTGCATGACAGCTAAGGACAGATCCTGTTGTAAAATAGACTGGTCAAATACAAAGCTATGCCTGTTTTCCACCTATATTACGTGAGTTTTTGGAGGCACACAAGTCCTCATCTTGACTTATGGGAAGGAGGAAATCCAATGAGACCACAAATATTTGTGCATGTGCCTGTAAGTTCAACACAGCACAAAAAAAAATGTAACCATACTTGATTGCAAACAGGAGTGAAATCCAGAGGCTGAGAGCTCTGGAAGCACATTTCCAAATGCACTCCCAGACACTCAAAATGTAGCAGTCCACCACTGGTACAGGCTAGAAACACTTAGGCTTATACAGATGTTACAGGCTGTAAACACAGATCTACATACTCTGTGCTAATTGCCATCAGCATATGTCCTTGAGGAAAAAGAAGTCCTAAAAGCAGCCATGATGCCACAAGGCTGGACAGTTCAGGACATTTCATAGGATAAACTTCATATTGTTTGTCTTAGCACGTGTGGACAAGCCATGATCAAAACTGAAAAAATACCACACAGTTTTCCATAAACACCCTGCAGAAATTCTGTACCACTGGCATTGCACTGGTGTTCCTCACTTAATACCACAAGACTTTTCTCTGGGAAATATTTGAAGTCCAAATCCTCAAAAACACACCAAAAACACTCACTGCACTTAGTAGGATGCTAATACAGAAAATAATTGTCCATGACCTGCAGAATATCTCTTTCTTCTAAGTCCTACGTAGCACTTTTTTTTAGTAAGGGTTTTAAGACCAATTCATCTCTCAGTTAAAATATTTCAGACGTGAGCATTTCACAAGCTTCAACAGCAGGAATACAGTAAACCTGTAAAGTTTTATACATAATATAAAAGGCATACATAGCGACAAAAGAGAACTATGCCATTAAGTAGTCTGATGCCTCTAGAAGTAAATTAAGTGTCTAAATTTACTTAGAAGCTTCAAAGACACAGCATCTACTATTCCTTAGCAACCATGATAAAATTTTGGTGAGAAATTTTCATTAGGCTCATCCATCCACAGTGGTCTGGCTTAAAATTTTCAGTCTCAGTCTTTTACTGCACACACAGGTGAAAGCAATAACTGCAATGAGAAGAGAATCCACATCAGACTAACTAGAAGTGGGAACACCTAAAACACAGAGGTATGAGGTTTGAACAGGGAAACATGAATTCTTGAATGAATCAAGTGTACTGAGCTCTAAACCAATGAGCAGCACTTCCAGCAGGAAGCAGGCCCTTTTGGTCTGTGCCAGCACTACCATAGCAGTCTCTGCTTTGTCTGTATGATTTTTCTGCAAAGAACTCATTTTGTCATATTATCATAATGCCTTTAGAAACACAGGAAATGGCAGCTCTTCAGTGTGTAATCCTTGTGTGCTGTCCTGGCTTCCCCTTCATACATTCATTCATTCATTCATTCATTCATTCATTCATTCAATCATTCACATGCATACAGGATTAAAACACATTGTGTTCCATATGTTAGTCAATGGTCACATAGTTTTACCAGATTTCTTCTACTAACTACAAGCTCTCCTCCTTCTCCTTCTCCAGAGGGATTCATAATCCCAGCATGTATTTCTGAGTGCATGCCACTGAAGTTTCTTACTGCTGACTGGTGCACAATGGAATGTCAGTATTTGGGTGGTCCCCTTGCCGATGCAGAGTCCTTGCAATCTCTGTGTGGTCAACTCAGTGCCAGATTTCTCACCTGAGGTGAAAATACTGATTTGCTCCAGGGAAACAGACAGCACAGTAAGTCATATGAAGGATGCCACAGGGAACAGTTTTTCTAAAAATTGACATCTTACAAAATACTTTTTCTTAATACGCAAATCTCCTAGGCATACCTCCAAGATAATTTTCCACTGTTTTTCTAAGTACCTTTTTTCCACGTACAAACAACAGCAACACAAAAATTAATTTTCTGCCCCAGAGACAAACCCAGTACAGTTGCATTTCCCTCACAGTGGAGGACTATAAAAAATCCCTGAACTCTAGTGTGCAAACCTGGCCTCAGCATATAGGTTGGTGGGCTATGGTCTCCCCCTGCCGGGCCCAGCCAGAGATGATTTTTAGCACAGCTGCTGAGCTGGCTTTCCTTGTGGATACATTCTTCTCCTCCAGTCGTGTTTACTTCCCCTTAAACCTGAGATAACTGGACAATAGTACTGCCTTTATCTTATATCAAGTTCCCAGAACCCAGAACGCATATTTGGCCAGTGTGAGTTTTGGTGGTCACAGGCTCTTTATGCAGTTTGTCATAGTGGGCAAAGCCCTTTAGTGGTCTTTACAGTGTTTAAGACAGCTATGATTTTTAAGGCTCTTACACTATGGAGAAGCAGCACACGTGTTCCCACTTTCATGGTATGATAAGCAGATAGCCCTTATACCATGGCCAGTCAAGTACCCCACACAGAATTTTCCTAATGCTGGAATGAGCTGGTTTACTACCTTGTGGCAACCTGGCAGTCCGAAGGTTGTGGGGACACCAGCAGTAAAGTGCAGCACAAGAAAACTTACAACTTGTAGAGGATGACTAGGATAGAGAACATTTCAACAACTTAGACATACACAAGTCCATGGGAAACCAATAGGGTTCACCAAGTGGTGCTAAGGGAACTGGACAGTGGCACTCACCCAGTCATCTTTGAAAGATCACAGCAATTAGAGAGGCTGTTCCTAAGCACTGATAGAAAGCAAGCTAATATCCTTCCTATTTACAAGAAGAGGAAGAAGGAGGAATTGGAGAATAACATGCTGATCAGCTTCGCTGTTTCTCCTGGGAAGATGATGGACAAGACGACCCAAACATATGAAGGATAAGAAGGTTATTTGGAGAAGTCAGTATGGATTTATGAAGATGAATCATTCCCGAACAATCTTATAGCCTTCTACGATGACATGAGCAGCCTGGTGCATGACAGGAGAATGAGAGATGTTGCTTCATCTTAACTTTAATAGAGCACTCCACACTGTCTCACATCACACCTTCCCAGACAAATGGATGAAGTACAGACTAAGTAAGTGGCAAACAAGGTGGACTGAAAACCGACAGAATTGACAGGCTCAGAGAGCTGTGATTAATGTCACAAAAAGCAGCTGAAAGCCAGGTGTCCTCTGTGTACTCCAGGCATTGATACTGGGACCAACACTGCTTAAAATAATTTATAATGACAGGACTGAATGCACTCTCAAAGAGTTTGCAGGTGATAGAAAATTGCAAGAAATTATTATTATACCTGATGTGTGCTGCCATCCAGAGGGACTCTACAAGCAGGAGAAAAGGGTAAACAGAAACTTGATAAAATGCAGCAAAGAGAAATTCATGGTCCTGTTCCTGAGCAGAAATAACTGCAGACACAATATGTGCTGGGGGCTGGCCAACTGGAAACAGCTTTGTGAAGAAGGTTCTTAGGGTCCTAGAGAACAAGCTGAAAATGAGCAATGCAGTGCATCGCTATGGCAAAGATGGACAGCAATTTCCTGGGCTGCACTAGGAAAAGCTTTGCCAGCAGGACAAGCAAATTGTCCTTCCTCTTTTCACAGAACTGGGAAGATACTTCTGTAGTTCTGGGTCCAGATCTGGGCTCCCCAGCAGAAGAGATGTGGAAATACTACAGAGTTCACTGCAGGACCACAAAAACCTCAAAAGACTGGAGTGTCTTTCAAAGAAGGTGAGGCTGAAGGAGCTGGATCTTCTCTAGCATGGTGAAGACAAAGCTCAGAAGGATCTTATGTGTTTGTAAAAATACTTGACAGAAGGTTGTAAGAATGATAAAGCCAAAATCTTCTAAGCAGTGTCCAGTGACAGGATGAGAAGCAATGAGAACAATCTGAAATACAGGAAATTCCCCATAGGTGTAACAAGCCCCCTTTTTTTATTATAAGAGTGATCAAACACAGTCACAGGTTGCCCAGAGGTTATGTGGAATCTCCATCCTTGACGATATCCCATACTCAGCTAGAGACAGCCGGGGCAACCTGCCTCAGTTGACCTTTTCCTCATGCTGGAGGATTGTCATAGACAATTTCCAGAGGTGCCTTCCAAACTCAGTGACTCTGCATTTTACTCTGTTCTACACTTCTTTCCTCTACAAAGGATAGGACTCAAACCAGGTGACAGAAAAAAAGGTTGGGAGCTGAGAAGAAAGAAAGTGGCAGGATAGATCCTGCATTACCGACCCCTTACACAAAATAGCATCAGGCTGGAAACCCATGAGCAGCAAAAGTTCTGCTAGACCAGAACTTCTCTACCTTTTTCTAAGTCTAGCTTTAAGATGATACGGTAAACAAATAAGAAAATACTCTATTTTTATCCAGTTGAATAGTTCAGAGTTATTTTCACATGTGAATGAGTATTTTCTTTCACACTGCACAACGGATCCTGATTATCTGGTTTCCTTATGGTTACAAAGTCACTTTAATCATTGAAAAGATGTATGAAAGTGTATCTAAAAGGCTGTCCTATCCAAGTAGGGCTTTTTACACATTCTTCTCTCTTAAAGCTAAGCCCTTTCCCTTCCCTTTCAAAAGCAAAATCCTTCTACAGAAAAATGTAAGGATACAGAGATAATAATTAGTGTAAAAACTGTAAAAAATATCAGGTGCACATTTTTCAACATTTCTGCAAGTCCAAAATTATGGTCAGTTTTTCATTGTTAATAATATGATTCTACTTGAGACCTTCCTGATAATTTTATACCTAGTTCACTACACAGCTAAAAAACACGGAAGGACTAAACTGAAAAGAGTATTTGGTAAGGTTGGTGGTTAGCATGGCAGAGATAGGATGCAATTCTGTATCTCTGAATTGTTCTGAAAGCAGGAAAAGAGAGCTCTTGATCTTCCACCTGAGAGGAAATACTAAGAAGTTCAGAAAATAATTTCTTGTCAACGTTAGGTAAGATGCAGAAATGTTTCTAGGGTCATACAGACTTGAGGAATTAAAGGCAGTTCATGTTGACATAAGACAGGCAAAAAAAAGGGCCACGGATTTTTCTAGCAGACAGCAGCCAGATCTAGCATTGTTTTTTCTCTATTTTTCTGTTTCTGAATGATAGTATATTTCTGAGTGACCCTTCATGAATTATAAGTGACACCCATTTCAAGTAATGCTGCAGGTATAATTTTCTTTAGTCATCATAGTTTAATAGGCTCTTCACTGTCTTAAGTTTCTCACACACAGAAGCAATCCTATTTTATATGTGCATAAAATTACACAACATGTGAACATTCACAGGATAGTGCCTAAGTTGGTAAAAGGCTTCCTATGACATCTTGACTTGGATATCTCTCTGCAGCTCTGGTATGTGTTTTATCACAGAAAAAACTACTAAATTTGGAAGCCATACTTACAGTATTTTTCTGGAACAATCTACATTTTATAAAACAAAAATGAAGTATGGTTTCATACTTGGCTGATTATCAGCACTGAGTCTGGTTAGGAAAACAGTGAAGGACTAAGCTTTTCCATTGTTAAGATTAACTTGAAAATACATATATATATATATATACAATTATTTACTGGAAAAAAGGCTTATTAGAGCAGATAAAAGAAACGTATTTTGGAGAAACAAAGTATTCAAGACAAAACCAACATCCCAGTAGAGCACTGCTCTTCACAATAAAAGTGATCTTTACACAAATTCAGCTCAAATGCCAAAAGCAATATCCACCTTTACTTTACCTCTAACATATTTCTGTGTCCCATGATGAAGCCATAATTCCTTTTTGGCATGAACTTCAAATCTCTTCTTAATACACCAGGAGAAAGTTCTGCAAAACCTACTCCCACACCTGACATTTAGGCTACAGTTTAAATGTAAAACTATTCCCACTTCTCTAGGCTGTGCGTAAGCAAGGAATGATTTAATCTCCTCTCACATTCATTGCTTTCCTAAGCCTACCTCACAACAACTACTACATTACACACAAAATCTTCTTATGCCATATTTATAATACACCAAATAATAAACACAGTTCAAAACACCTGTTCATGCAACAGCTGATCCATACCAGAGACTTATACCTAGCTGCCTCCCTGACCATTTGCCCATGGAGTTCAAGATCCTTAGGGCAGCAAGGAGGGCACACAGCAAGCTCACTAGCCTTCAGCTCAGGAGAGCAGGTGTTGGCCTCTTCAGGGATCTGGTTGGTAGACTACCGTGGGATAATTCCATGGAGAGAAGAGGGACCTAAGAAAGACAGGTGATATTCAAGGACCACCTCCTCCAAGCTCAAGAGTAATGCATCCTGAAAACAGAAACTCTGAGGCAAAAACTCTGCGAGGCCTGGATAGATGAACAAGAAGATCCTGAAAAATCTCGAACACAAAAAGAAAGGACACAGAGGGTGGAAGCAATGACAGGTAGCCTGGGATGAGTACGGAGAGATTGTCTGAGGAGCCAGGGATCAGCTTAGTTAAATCTGGCCACAGATATCAAAGGCAAAAAGAAAAGATTCTATAGATCGACCCATGATAAAAGGAGGATCAGGGGAAATGTGGACCTCTCCAGATGAAAATGGGAGACCTAGTTATCCTGGATAAGGCTGCAGTACTCGAAGACTTTTTTCCTCAGTCTCCACTGGTGAGTATTCCGTGACATGACCCACCAATAGGGAAGGTGATGTTTGTTATAAATTTTTATCAGGCTGTTCAGAGACACCAGTCCATGTGATGCTTCTATTATATAGTCACCTTAACTCNTGTGTTTTATCACAGAAAAAACTACTAAATTTGGAAGCCATACTTACAGTATTTTTCTGGAACAATCTACATTTTATAAAACAAAAATGAAGTATGGTTTCATACTTGGCTGATTATCAGCACTGAGTCTGGTTAGGAAAACAGTGAAGGACTAAGCTTTTCCATTGTTAAGATTAACTTGAAAATACATATATATATATATATACAATTATTTACTGGAAAAAAGGCTTATTAGAGCAGATAAAAGAAACGTATTTTGGAGAAACAAAGTATTCAAGACAAAACCAACATCCCAGTAGAGCACTGCTCTTCACAATAAAAGTGATCTTTACACAAATTCAGCTCAAATGCCAAAAGCAATATCCACCTTTACTTTACCTCTAACATATTTCTGTGTCCCATGATGAAGCCATAATTCCTTTTTGGCATGAACTTCAAATCTCTTCTTAATACACCAGGAGAAAGTTCTGCAAAACCTACTCCCACACCTGACATTTAGGCTACAGTTTAAATGTAAAACTATTCCCACTTCTCTAGGCTGTGCGTAAGCAAGGAATGATTTAATCTCCTCTCACATTCATTGCTTTCCTAAGCCTACCTCACAACAACTACTACATTACACACAAAATCTTCTTATGCCATATTTATAATACACCAAATAATAAACACAGTTCAAAACACCTGTTCATGCAACAGCTGATCCATACCAGAGACTTATACCTAGCTGCCTCCCTGACCATTTGCCCATGGAGTTCAAGATCCTTAGGGCAGCAAGGAGGGCACACAGCAAGCTCACTAGCCTTCAGCTCAGGAGAGCAGGTGTTGGCCTCTTCAGGGATCTGGTTGGTAGACTACCGTGGGATAATTCCATGGAGAGAAGAGGGACCTAAGAAAGACAGGTGATATTCAAGGACCACCTCCTCCAAGCTCAAGAGTAATGCATCCTGAAAACAGAAACTCTGAGGCAAAAACTCTGCGAGGCCTGGATAGATGAACAAGAAGATCCTGAAAAATCTCGAACACAAAAAGAAAGGACACAGAGGGTGGAAGCAATGACAGGTAGCCTGGGATGAGTACGGAGAGATTGTCTGAGGAGCCAGGGATCAGCTTAGTTAAATCTGGCCACAGATATCAAAGGCAAAAAGAAAAGATTCTATAGATCGACCCATGATAAAAGGAGGATCAGGGGAAATGTGGACCTCTCCAGATGAAAATGGGAGACCTAGTTATCCTGGATAAGGCTGCAGTACTCGAAGACTTTTTTCCTCAGTCTCCACTGGTGAGTATTCCGTGACATGACCCACCAATAGGGAAGGTGATGTTTGTTATAAATTTTTATCAGGCTGTTCAGAGACACCAGTCCATGTGATGCTTCTATTATATAGTCACCTTAACTCTGGCAACTAGTCCTCTATTTAGTCTCAAAAGTGCTGGTTAACAAGCCCTTAACTTTTACAACACGATTCCACAAGCTTCCAATTCCTGCAACAAACTCCAATACAGACTAAAGGGTAGAATGATAGCAGCACTTTGCACAAACAAAGCAAGGTAGGAGAGAAATAAGGACATACAAGAGAGAAAGAGAAGAAAGAAGTTCACCAGTCCTTAGTTCCACGTTGATCATGGATAGTCTGGATCTGGGATAGCAAGACAAAGAGAAAGAGAGGAAAAAAGGGCGCAGGTAGGACCAAATTTTTATAGTTGGTCTCTGGTGCATGTCTCTTATGTAAATTAGATTTTTTGTGCCACTCGTTTGCCCATGAGCATCTAGACCTCTAGGAGGTGAGTCAGGATGGACATCTCCATGTGGAAAGGGAAGTTGGCTTAGAATAGGGCTGTCCCACCTCAGGACAGGATCTCTCTTCCAATCCCAACTTTTCTTTCACAACAGTCAGAATGTTTGAGACAAAACATGTGCCTGGTCCTCACATCCAGCCACACCTAGCTGCACAAGGTAAAGGTGGGACTGGGAGAATGAAGAGAGAAGATTTGATTCAAGACCTCATCTAAGAAATCTGAAGGTGCAAAAGTCCATGGGACTTGATAAGAAGCATTCATGGATCCTGATGGAACTGCCAGAGGAAGTGGCTAAGCCACCATCCATCATATCTGTGAAGTAGTGATAGTCTGGTGAGGGTACCACAGACAGGAAAAGGAGAAACATAAACCCCTATGATACTGAGATTCTAATATACAACCAGATTAGCCCTGTTTGTGAATTCCGAAAACATTGCCATTCATGTTTTTTCATCTGTTGTCATGTTAAAACTTATATTAGGAATAGGAGCATTTTATAGATTATAACACTAATTTTATTTACATTCTTATCTATAATTTACCTAAATTGTAATCTGGAAGGAATAAGAAAATTTTTCAGGCTGTATTAACTAAAATAAAGTACATTAAAGGTATGACATGTCCTGCCTAAATGGCAAGAAAATGCAAAAACTGGACAAGCTATAAACCAAATTATTTTGTTGGTATTTCTTGTAGTATACACAACACCACCATCAAATGCAAGGAAGTATAAATTGGAAGAGAGACTATCTCCAGCCTGAGAGTTCTCAGGGGGGATGTAACCCTTTAAATCACAATGCCTAAAAACATTAGAAGCTCAGGTCCATGCATTTTGTTGCTTGAATAATTCTACAGGGTAAAAATACTGTTCATTAAATGTAGAACACCTTACAAAGAGTAAGTATTGAGTTTTGGAGCATCCTGGTTAAAAATTCTATGATTCTTTCAAACAGTATTCTCAATACTTCTGAAATCAGCATAATTTCCTTGGTCTGCGTCCTATAACAAAACGGTGAGATTTCAGGTGAAAAAATGTTGCTGTTAATACAGTGAAATTATCTTCTCATTGGAAAGCAGAATCTTAGCTGGAAAGAAAATAGTAAATAATCTAATAGTAAAATACTTATTTAAAAAGCAGATGAGGTATTTTCTCATGCTTCAAAAGGATGTTACGTCCTAAACCAATCATACTGCAAGTGCGCAATCAGTGCCTCAGCATCTTAAAGTAGATAAGAATCATAGGAAGAAGCCAAGGGCAAGTCCTGAGAAAGATCCTTAGAAAATGTTGATGCCTCTATCTGGTATGCCCCAAGGTGCTAATAGCACATGCTATTTAAAGCAAAAGGAGAAAAGAAGAGAGCAGTATTCTCCATCCATTTTAGACATCCAGCTGTGAAACTGGTGCGGGATGGGGGTTCATGTGAACAAGCTGAATGTGAGGCAGATGATGGAAGAGCACAGGATGGATGTTTGCTGGGTGTGCCAGGTCAGTAGCCTCAGCTGGCAGCCCCACCCACTGATACTGCCCCAACAGCTCCCATCTCAGCCTCTGAGCAACACTAGCCCAGTGCTCCACAGTCATAGCAACTGGGGCAAAGCCAATACCCTGTAACATGCTGAGCTATGAGTGCAGCACTTCCAGAGCTGACTCATGGGTCATTCATCTGTCTCCTGGAGTTGGCCAGAGGAGGACAGGGAGATCTGGCACATGTAACTAACCTGCTCAGGGCTGCATCCTTATGCGCTGCAGCCAAAGGAGTTGATCTGAAACTCTAACAATGGCTCAAATTGCTGGCTCCAGATAGTGGCAAGAGCCACACACACACACTCACAAATACATCTGAAGATATTCATAACCACCAGCATGAACATATCAACAACTAAACAGGCTTTGCAAAACAATGTCTCCATGTGAAACAAACTTGATTCAAGCACACTATTTAAGAAAAGTATGAGAGGGAGATCAAAAAATATTCTAATATCAGATAGCCAGAAAACACTCCAGTTAGGTAGAATAGAACTAGTTATCATCTAAAAATGCTGAAAATTAGCAGGACTTGGGATGGGATGAAATGCGTAAAGAAGGTCAAAATGGAAAAAGCCCAAACCTAAAATGATGGGCATGTGCCTTTTTCTATCCTTTATGTACTTAAACAAAGTTAATCAATTACGTAATATTCACTATGGTGTTTAAGTAATATAATATGACCTTAATGCAACTGTAACTGTCAAACCTTTACATCATAATGTTTAATAGCTCAAGAACTAAATACTAATTTTCTCACTGAGGAAACTGATTCTGAAGGTAATTTGGATTTTCTTGTTTGACCACGTACATGCAGCTGGCAACGATGTGGGTTAGAAATCCTTGACAGCTTTTCATTGCAAGGATGGCCTTAGCGATGTCTACTGGGGTTTTCTACCAAACGTTAATTTTCAATGGTATCTAGAGAGAAATTGGGAAGTGTTCATATCCTCATATAAACAAATATTTTGTCTTCTCCCAACACTCTAATACACCCAGCCTATGAATAAAAAAGAACGTCACAAACTGCCATTTTTGGCTGAAGGAGAGGATATTTTCGAGACTAAGTCCCTGCTCATTATCCATAACTAAATCCACCTTCTGTAAGACAGATTACTGAACACTGTTTAATATTTATGATACTCCAGCATATGCTCAAAACAAGGAATTTATGTGCCCACACCAAAACCTTCTTTGCTGCAGTTCTTTGCCAATTCTGCCAACATACAGGTGTCTGTTGCTGCATAGCTGGAGTTTCTGGCATCACATACAATCCAGCCAATATAGCTACGTTATTCTTTTATTATGCAGTACATCAACAATGTTATATTAACTCTCAAAAGTCCTAAATGCACTACTTGACTCTGGGGTCACAAAAAAACACATTATCTTGTAAGAGCCTGTTTCTATACTTGACAAGCTGCAGCAGAGCTTCAAAGTAGACTTAGGCACAGGCAAATTAAAACTTACAGACTGCTTCAATGCATCGCTGTAATAACTACTTCTTTGCCTATTCCAGCTACCTGGATCTTTGTCTTACCAAGTACAACCAGACAACATATGCTGCACTTAACCTCATTCTCTGCCTCCTATCTGCACAGCTAAATACAGAGGGCTTGGTTAGAGCTGCTGCTGCCACCTCTACATTTATGAAAAGGATCAAGATGGATGAGACCACAGCCTCTCAGAAGCAACAGCAACCTTTCACATCCTTCTCAGCAGCATCAGAAGCAGGAAGCCCAGTTCCTGAACTCCCAGCAGGCCATTTGTTCCAGATACTTGTTTTGATACAGCTTTTTTATTGTTTGGTCTTCATTCTTGGTTTGACCAGATTCACATTTACATTGCTGAGAAGCCTGTAATCAGTCCAGAAAGTCAAAGTGGAATGGAAGAGAGAACAGAACAAATATATGGCTGCAGCCCATCAAGGGAGCAAGGCCATACTAAGTGCCCTGAGTGCTGCTTATAGAGGAGAGAAAGACAATGGTGTTTCCACCCTTTCTCTGCCACTCAATGCTGTTTTAATTTTTCAAACCAGCTGCCCACTCGCGCAGTAATAATGCTGTCCATATGTAGTAAGTAAACGTCCAGTAGAGAAAAATGAGTAAGTACAAGGTGACTCATGTGAGCAATGTCTACAGCCCCAGCAGGTGCCATGAAGATATTCAGGCTTTTATGATATTAATGTGACTATTTGTCAGATGAAACCTAAACTGAGATTGGTTTGGAATTTTATGCAGCGGTGCCTCAGAATGTATCTGTCAGATTTAGAGAAAAATTAAAACAGCAAGGGTCAGTTAAAAACTGCCAACACCTTTGTAATCCCAAACAAATACCTTTTAAGAACCTCTTTCATCACAAAACGTTTAAAAGGTACATAGATTTACACTACCTTTGTAAAGCCTTTAAAGATGTTTTCTCTTTACCAAAAATCCCTCAATTCTTATAACAGTGGTTTGTTTTGTTAGTGTAATGTGTTCCCATAGCAGAAGGAATACTTTGCCAAGGCAAACATGCTCATGATCACCTTATTCATAAACCTGAAAGGAACATTCTGCCTAAGATCAAGATTCAGACCAGCACAAGGCTACTCCAGCTGCATAGACTACAAGCTGTGCAAAACTTGCACATGATAGCTATCAGACGACTTGCACCAGCAGGAATGCACATGGGCAGACATTTCTCTTGGGGCTTACTTGGGCATTCTCTCCACAGAGTTAAGTTCTTAATGCACACTTCAGGAATAACAAAAGAAAAACTGCTACTTCTTATCCTATTAAATACTTTCCCCAAACTGCTATTATAATTACATTATTCTTTTATGCTCCACTGATACTTTTTCAATTCCAAAACACTTTAGAAGATTAACACAAACTCCACTCAAGGAAAAATCACATATCCCCAAAATTCAGGAAAAGCCTGAAAATAAACGCTATCAAAAGATGCAAAAATCAAGAAGGAAGAGTACAATTTTCCAAACAAATGACCTGATAATGATTCACAACTGCATAGAGACTAATACTACTTTTGCAAAAAAATATGGGGATGTTCTGGCCACAGAAAGGTCTTTGAAAACCACTGGGATAAAAAGATTATGCAACAGTGATAATTGGCTCTTTTCTTTATTGGATCAGACCAAAGGCATCACAGTATCTGCAGCACTGGTTAAGCATTGATACAAACTCTTCCCCTTCATGTCCTTTTGCAGCACTAAGCTACATGAAGTTTGAAAGCTCTGTTATGCATTTACTTCTGTACCTGAGCATGGCTTAGGTCACTCAGTCTGAGTTGATTTCATCACCATCAGGCAGCACTTCACACACTCTCAATAGCAAATTGGTCCAGCCTGCTCCAAGAGCCATCTGTAGGGATTTTTGTAAATTGCATGCCTGTTCATGTGGCAGAGCATCAAGGAATAAACCAGTCTTAATTTTCTTCCTGGATTTCTTTCAAATCATTTGACGTGCACTTATTCATGCCATAAATAATAACGCCAAAACAATCTAACTACCTAACAACAGTCTGTGAACACTTTAAGCAACCAATCTTTCTAACTATATCCATTAAATTCTTGTAGGTGTACCAGAAATTTTGCTCTTCGGTGACAAAGGGCAGGATTTCCATTAAGTCATTATTTGTTTAGAGGTTCCATAAAATGGCATTATATAATTGTAACTTTTTATAGTCTTCAACACAGACCGTATAGGCTACTGCTGCAGTTTACTAATATTGATTGCTGCATGCAACAGGAAGGACTGAAATCAGGATGCTCTCTATAGCTACACTATTAGAGATCTAGGAAGAGGGGGGGAAAGTGCAACTGTGATTTTAAAACCTCCCTAGCACCAAATACTGGATGGAATTAAGAACTACCATAGCACCTCGGAAAACATACTCTATTCTGGTTTTCTCTATATAGGAACAGCAAAGCTACACCTAAAAAACCCCTGCACCTCTTTGTGCCCATTTTCCTAGACAAATTGTCTGAAGTAATTCCATTCATGGCCTACTGAGGGGGAAAAACCATTCATTTGTTTAAAGTTCCTTGTGTTAGTGAAGAGAAGCCGTTCTTCATGGAGGGATTCCCTGGTGACTGCTACCCATTTTTATAGATGAACAATCCCCGTGCCCAAAAAATACCCAAGCAATTGCAAGTCTTGCATGTAGGAAAACAGTATTAGGAGAGTATTTAAGTACTGTTAACTTCTGGGGGCATTTGGCAGCCAGACAAAGAAAAGGAGAGTGAACAAATTAGTCCTCCACAGAAGAATGTTCCACAGGAGATAGCAATGCTGATATTCCCCTTCTAGTTAACAGGGAAGCGTGCTGGAGTTCCAGTCATCAAAACCACGAAACTCTGGGCAGCCTACAAGTTTTTGTCCAGTAACAACAGTGGAAAGAAGAAACTTTAGCTTCATTGAGATGCTGCAGAAACGTGATCCTATTTCAGTTTTGTAGCAATTCAAAAGGCAGAGTTATCTTTCTGAAAGTTTAGTTCCATGATGTGCAGTATTTTCTTGAATGGTGGTATGCATTCATCTGTCATCCAAATAAGCCAACATTCCTTTTTGAAAGAGTACTCTCACGACTGCCATGTATAGGACCATATTCTTCCTTCCTCTGCTGTTTGGGACTTGTGGAACATCAGACATTGTCTTTCTTTGCCCTCTCTCAGTGCCTTTCCTTCCTGTAGTTGCCTGTAATTTGTTCACTACTTAAAAATCTGACACTTTTTGGACTTTTCCCAAAGTCCTTTCAGGGAAAAAAAATCTGTTATATTCAGTGTACAGGAAGCAGATACTGATTTGAAGCTATTTTCAGCAGTAAAGTGTATTTCTTTCTAACTTTCAGGATCTTGCATTGAAAAGAGATCTCTGAGACAGCTCCACATTCTAAATCAATCAAAACCAAACACATGGCCTGAACAGCTACTTCACTGTAAATCCATAAAAGCAACTTACTCCTAGTTATGTATCATCATAATCACCTCACACTGCTGTGTCATTAGTAGCATAAATTTCAAGAAGCATAAGTTCACAAGTACCAGCAACAGTTTTATTCCAGTGGCTACCAAGAGAGTCCTAGAGATGTTTTTGATGATAAATCTTGCCAGAAACCTCAAGATTCTACAGCTATTTTGTAGAAAATCTTGAGAGCTGTTTCTAGGAGGTTACTGAATTTCTGGTCACAGAGGGAGTATCACTGCCTTGAAAAATAATTAGCAGCTGCAGTCAGAACTTTCTTTCTTTTTTGAACCAATGCTATTTCAGACACTCAAACCCCTTCATATTTTCTGCTGCATTTCTCAAGTTCACACTCTAATGCGCTATAACATCTGCTTTGGCAACGTGTGAAGATAACCCATATGAAAGCACTCTTAGTAGAAAATTTTAAAGGATGACTATTTTAAAAATAGTCCAGATGGGGAATAATGAATAAGTTTTGCTGCTTTATGTTCACCTCCAGCTGAGAGGTTCCCTGGCTTCAAACACATACATCTTACCTGAAAGACGGGGGGAGGGATATTTATAACTGCCTTCCAGCTCTTGTTACTTACACACGCACAGATATTGAGGGTGGGTTTTTCTCTTGCAGGAATGGATACCAGACTCCATGCTTCCCAGTCCTGTGATAAATGTGGTCAGAAAGCATAGGGATGCTTTGCAAGAGAATAGAGAGTATGGTGAGAAAGAGAAGGGTAGAAACAAATAGGTCCTAACTTAGTTCGGTAATTGAATGTGCACCAAAAAGAGTGGGGAGGCTGTTGGGAATACTGGGTTGGGACTAGTAGGAGAAAACTGTGACAGTAAAGTTCTGTGCCTGACTGACAAATATTTTCTTTGTTCTCAAGTCATAGATTCTCAAATTTTGCCATACACAAAGTCAATGAAGACTCGGTTTTCCCTATGATTAGATATTGAACTTCAGCTGCATTTTGCATTCAAATGCGATGGTGAATGAGTAATTTCAAAGGATGGACAAAGACAGAAGAAAATCTCTTTAATGATACAGTCAACAAAATGCCTCAATTGTCAAGTTACAAAAAATGTGACATTTCAGACAACATTGCCAAACTTATTTCCTGTTTTTTTAATTTCAAGATTACAAGAAATCAGGATTCTACTTGCCCTTTCATTCAAAATTTACACAATTTGATGAGAAAGGTTAAAGAAACCCAATATAAAGTACCTCATTGCTGCAAAAATGTTAAGGTGCATAATCTTTCCAGCATTACCCCCCTGAAAATACAGCTATTTAAACTGTAGGTCTGGTTGTTTTGATCACCTTTTTTCAGAGGAAACTATGTAAACTGAAAAAATAGAACAGGTAATAATGTTCCTGTGAGATTTTCAAATTACAGCATTACAGTAATTGCAATATGCAAGTTGGGCATGACCATTTGTTCTGACCAGGAATTCCATACAAATAACGACTCTTAAAATGTCTTTCTCTGCATGAAGTCTATTCCTGGGCATACACATGAAGGATGGATTGGTGAGCCCTCTCTATTTTATAATGAACTGTCAAAACACTTAAAAATATTGTCTGTCAAAATCAAGGACGAAGCCATGTTTTCTCCTTCTACCCGATATACTACATTAAATCTTCCAGAACTGGAGTTTGTTTCCCCATAGCAGACCTCATGGTGCTGTGCTTTGCATTGGTAGCTAGAAAGGTATTGATAACACACCAGCAGTTTGGTTACTTAACCTCCTAAGATGGTAAAATGGTGAAAGCTTACTTAGGATTCACAGATGGATCTTTGTGTTTGCAAAGTGAAAAATCTCCCGGGCAAAATTTAGCCCCTTATTTCCTAAGGCATTGGAGTAATCAGCACTAAATACCAAATTCCAAAAACACCCCGAACTGGACTGTGAAGGTACTTCTTATAATGTTTCTATTGTCACAGCATGATGAGGAAACCACTGTGAATTATAATTACTCTTAAATTACAATTAAGGAATAATCATAAAAATGTATTATCTGCACTAATATGAGGCTTTTTGAAGAGAAAGAATAGGCTTGTCTCCTTGTGCTTCATTCAGAGATAAATACTCTTCTGAATAATTTTCATTTTAAAGTTTAGTCTTATTGATTGCATGTAGAACAGTTGTGTTTGTCAGAATTATGCTCTATGGCTGATATTATCACAGAACTTAAAGGGCTAAATTATTTTACACTGCTCTAGTACCATGCTTTTTTAAGGTTTCCAATAAAGTTATTTATAAAAAAAATCTAGTTCATCACTATAGGTTCAGAAAAGGAACACATTTAATGCCATTCAAAACCTGGATTATACACACATCTTTATTGGAAGAGAGTGCTTAATCACATAGTTTATCAGCAAAGGGAGAAGAGCTGTCAGTACTGTTGGTGATGCAATTGGGAATTTCACAAATTTGTTCAATGCTTACAATTTTGCCCTACAGGTAGTTCTTCTGATTTATTAAAATATGAGTATGGATCTAATATTGATACTCAACTTGAGACAGACAAAGACTCTCTAACAGGGTTGTTAGAAAGTTTATGCTTATTTCAGCGCCAGGCAACTGCGTGGGATAGCTCCCTAATACGCAGAGCAAAAGTACAAAGTGATACAAGGTATATTTACCTACAAGAGTTCTGAATATTCAAAATACAAGTGTACATTTATCATATTGATACCTCCCATTTCCCCACTTCGTATGGTAATTAGCTGAATAGCTATTAAGCATGTGTAGCTTGTTCTTTAAATTGAGTCAGTGGTCGTGGAATTTGTGGAGAGGGCGAGAATGATGAAGTAAAACTCGTCTTCCTCGTTTTGACCTTTCCGCCTTTCTGGTTTTTGACAATACAAATTACCTTTGGGGGAACCTTCAGTTCCCTTCTGCATTTCTCTTCAATAGAAAGATTAGTAACTGTCTGTATTTCTTTAGAACTATTAATCAGTGTTTTCTGTTTCTCATTGTAAGTACAGCTGAGTAAGTACAAAATGACAAGCAATCACTTACTTACACTCTAAACTTACTTCAAACGTAATTCTTTAGTTAATAATTAATTCTTTAATTAATTCCAGCTGGGTTTGCTTATTAGATCTATTTTAACTCATTTCAACAACAGTAACTTTTGCCTAAAATCCTAATCTTTTAGAACTCTATGTTTCACTTCCATAATGACGTATTCTGTATCAAAAGTAGCTGTGGTTTGATATTTATCTGTATGATCAATCAATGCTTTCCACACAATCACCATACTTGTTCTGGAAAATGGTATCTAGCAAAACCAGCACATATGCACTTGTTTTTCCAATCTACATAGAAAGACTATTATGAACACCAACACAAGAAAGTAATATTTCATAATCAAGATTATGTTAGAAACCTTAGTTTCACTCACATGAAATACTGCTTTTTAGTGCAAAGAAAAATTTAGGTTATTTCAAAGAACAAAATAACAACTCATTCTAAAATATATGTTAAATGCCTTAAGTTATCATTACCCTTTGTATCTCTTGGCTTACACTCATCTGACCTTTATTCTTCTAGACACAAGCACCTAAAGGCAAAGACCAAGTCAATGTCTCTTGTGGCAGACCTTAAAGGAATGACTAAAATTAATAATTAAATGTAACCAAATATTAAATACTCCTTGAGGTATCTGCATGGTCTATAGTTTCACTGCCCAAGTCTACATTGACTCAGTGATCTCAGCATTAAAGTAGCATTAAAATATTAGCCTAAAGACAGTCAAAGGTTGCCACACATCAGCAGATAACTCCAGGTAAACTTCAGCAAGATTTGTTTTCTATCTGCCAAGAGAACAAAAGCAAAAAAAACCTCCTAACATTAAAGCAAAAACACATCATTAGCTACCAGACAGATGTTGGTTTACAGTCATTATTACAACTCTCTTTCCAAAATTAGCTAAAAAGTGTTCACAAGTACAAGCACGGTTTTACTGATAAAAATTCTAAGAGACCTGGTAGTATGCTATTCACATATGTTTTCTTTGTTGTTGAATCCATTCATGGTTCCTGTTTTTATCACTTTAAATCCTAAATATTCATGACAGGCACAGCAGGCCCATCCATACACTTGTCTGTTCACAACTGCGTTGAGTTATAGTCTTTAAAGACAAACCAGAAATTTCTCTGCTACTGATATAGTGAACGAAACAAACCTGTTAGGAAACTCCCAAGTTCTCTTCACCCTTTTGGGATGTCTTCCGTTTGCCCAGTCTCTTCATGGTATGACCTTGTGTCATACTGCAGTTCTCTATGCTTTTGAGAGAACAAGTTTTCATATGCCTATTGGCATGGAAAGAGTATTTTATGTCATAATCACAGTGGTAAATGATAGGCCAAAATAAAGGACATTTGAGATGGGATCTTTTCCCTGGATGAATTTTTGTCAGTCATGCTGGTATGGCTTCTCATCTTGCTGAAGAAAACAATCATTACCCACTCACCTGTTCCTCCAGCTCCAAGGATGATGTCCTTCACTTATGTATACAAAGTTTTACACTCTCTCAAACCCTCGTCTTATTCCCCTACAGTGACATGTGTCTTTCCAGTTCCCAAAGCTTGAATACCATGGCTACAAAGTCCCAGTGAAAATGTGATGCAGATTTCCAGCCCAGGAGAGGCAGTGATGAACAGGATAGGAATTGCTTGCCGCCCTTGGACAGCATTTTGCCCCACAGAAACACATACCCCTCATGTGACAAACTGTAAGGGCACAAGTACCTTAGCCTCCTTTCTTCCAATATCCAGCCCATGGTTTCTTTGTGAGTATTCACAGCCACACTACCAGTCCCTGTAAATTCAGACATTGAGAGAAACAAGCCACAGGAGAGCACAGATATGCAAGAAAATACATCATCTCATCCAGTATAAGGAATGGGGGTGCTTTTATGTACGAATACAATAAATGCAGTTTCAGTTGGTATTCACAGGAATTTATGAGATTTATGCCTAAAAGAGGAGAGTGCTTAAGCCTCTGAAAGTTGATTAGAATGTTTTCCTCTCTGTCTAAATCACATTGCTCACAAATCAGATGCTAAAACAACAGATGCAATGGCAACCAAAATATGAAGTTTACCTGGAAACAAACATAATGCTATGTACACTATTGCAGCTCAGCACTTGTCTTGTACATCCATGCAGCAAGAGCAGAGCTGATTCTGGAGGACATAAATGTCTGTTTTCCATAAAAACCTAAGATCCAAGCCTGGATCCATTATGTGTTGAATGTCTTTTGGGCCCCTCACTACAAGAAAAACATTGAGGTGCTGAAACAAGTCTGGAGAAGTGCAACAGAGCTGGTGAAGGATCTGGAGCACAAGTCTTATGAGGACCAGCTGAGGGAATTGGGGGGTGTTTATTCTGGAAAAAAAGAAGATTTGGAGGTAACCTTACCCCTCTCCACAACTATCTGAAAGGAGGTCCTAGTGACATCAGGGTCATTCTCTTCTCCTCAATCACAAGTGACAGAACGAGAGAAAACAGCCTCAAGTTGCACCAAGGATTTTTAAATTGGAAAAACTTCTTCACAGAAAGGATTGGCAAGCATCTGATGCTCAAAGAACAGTAAGGGAGAAAAGGCTTTTTTCCTGGAGTCCATATGGTTTCTAGATGTCTAAAAAGATTAAAAATGCACAAGCAGAAGGGAGGCAATCCTTTTCTTAGTGTAATGGGAACTAGAGAGCATGCTGAGCTCTTTCTGACACAAGAAAGTGCCTGTGACCCCCACACAAGTAGTCACTTCTGATTTGGAGTTCTTCCTCATGCAACATCTTACCATTTCCAGGTCTCTCATATCTGATAGTGCCTAGAAAACAAAGCAGTACCTTTACAAACAAGAATCCAAGCAGCTTTTGGAAGACAGGTGGATCTTGACCAAAACCCCATATGAAAGGACACATAAGATCTGCAGAAGTTCTGATGTAATCAAATACACTGCTAAACTCTATAGAAGCAGGAGAAATTTGAACCACAAATAAAATCAGTAGGAAACCTGGGGATGTAACAGAGGATGTATACAAATTTCTGTCTATTACAAAAAAAGAACTACCAATTATTTTTACATTTACACTTCAATGTTGAGATTCTAGTACTGGTCCACAGGCACCTCTTACCTTTCAGCCTCATCCTAGGTTTCATAGACATTAGTAGGTAAATCACTGCCACTCAAAAGCAAGAGTAAATCCAAAACAGAAGTTTAAAATAATTTATGTTTTAGTTAAGGCCACCTTTAAAGACATTTTAGGTTACAATATCAATTGTATTCACCATCAACTGCCAGGGTTTGATCCCAGCTCAACATAAAAACACTCCACTATTGCGGTTATAACAAAGGGACTTAGCTTACTAAAATCAGAAACAGTGAAAGTTTTGCTATCAAAGCCGTTAGATGCATGTATAATTATACACTAGTAACACTGTATTCACCATCATAGAAGGGATTCTTTCAGTTTCTTTCTGCTTTCCAAATTGTACAACTAAAAATTTGGTATTCCTTGGGATGGCGCCAAGGAAAGACAGTGTTCAGAGAATAAATACAACTGAAAAAGATATTAGGATATTTTGTCTTCGGCTATGAAAAAAAAGAGAATCAATGAGAACAAAAGCAGCCTAAATAAATGTCATCCTTCATATGGCATTATGTGTACAGAGTGGTGTCAAAATGTAGAGCCTTCCAACAGAGTACTTTTCACCTACTATATATACTTCTGTAGCACACCTACATACCTAAAGAAAGACAACCAGTTTATTTTACAGAGATCTCTCAGTTTACTTGAAAGAGCATTGTTCTCTAGTATTTCACCAAAGCTTTAGTCCCTAGAAGTTAACAGTCAAACCCCAAGACAGACACATACCTGTCAGGCATATGCATGCTGGCAACTTTCTCTTTACACCTGCCCAGACAAAAGAGAATTACTTTGCAGGCCAAGAGACAGACAGATTGTACAGCATTTCCTAAAGGCCCTTAAAGGACTTCTGATCTAGGGGAAGATGTAATCAACCCAAGAGCAAAGCAGACTCCACAGTTTGTGCGTCTCTCCCACTTTGTATCTAGCTGAAGCAGCAGATGCTGCCTCTACTTTCTCCAGCAGACACACTTTTTCTTGGAAGACAAGGAGAGAAAAAGGGCAGATTTCTGCAGACTGGATAAACATGCACCTTTTAAGCACAGTAAAGCTTTAGCTAATTAGAGAGCTCTAAAGAATACAGCTGGTTGTTTACAATTATAATGTTTTGAGATCGTTAAAAATCAAGTCCTTTTGGAGCAGACCAGCATCTTCTTTGCAGTTGCAAAAAGTAAGAAACTTACAGGAGAAAAAATTAAACCAAACCATCTATAAATAGCTCTATTCTGTCTGTAAAACTGTTTTTGAGACATTTAGATCCCTCCTTGAAAACAAAGTAATTGTCTTTCAATCACCAAATATGATTTATTTTGGAAAGTGAGCATCAAAAAATATCAGTTGAAACCCATGTTGAGCAAGAACATTAGATATTAGAAATGTTAATGCCTTTGGGAGCTTTGCTAAAGTTAGTGCTTCCAGGTGCAGAGATCTTCTCATGGCCCTTTTTCACAATTTCCTCGTCCATTAAAAATAAGTATTTCTATATCGCTGTGACTATACATGGAGATTTATAAAACACAGGAGTACACAGGCCATACTCCAAAGACCTAATATTTAACAAAACAAAACTGAGCACAGGACTAGAGCATATACTTTATATATTACAGGCATTGGATCCCAGTAAATACATGCATTCACACAGACTAAAAAAGCAAAATTGGAAAAAGCAGCAGCTTATCATATTGCTTTTTCTGTTTCCACACCACCCCCACACAAAAACAGGAAGACTGTCCAACACACAGAGCAAACCTAAAGCCAGTCTGGGCACCAAACACAGGACTGGACCACCATCCCTGCAAGAGGGAAGCACAATTTACCAGCTTGCTTGCATACTATCCTTTCATTCCATAACAACAGTTTCTTGATACAAGGATTTGCAGCAAGAAGTTCCTGCTCCACCTGCAATTTCTGGCTTCTGCAGCAGTAGTTTGCAGCACTGGATTGTGTTAAAACCTGCAGTGCCTTCATTTAAAGTGGCCTAGCTTCTGCCTGAAGATGAGGCATTACAGTGACCCCAGGATTTTGTGTCTCTAAGATACGTTTTACATTTTCTAGTCAGTTACGGTTATCTTTCAGTTGCAGATTGCAACTCTGAGTTCACTGTTAGAAGGTCTAAAAGCAAATGAGTCAATGGAAAACCTGCAACTCACTGCAAGCAGTGAAATGAATGGACAAAGCATATAAAGGCCAAACTCAAGAGAACCACTTTGCTATATAATTTAGATACTAGTGGTAATATCCCCAGGGACAAGATCTGGAAATTTTACAAAAGCATGCAGTTGAGCATTTAACTTCCTTCATTTAAGGGAGGAAAAGCTAATCTTGAACAAATGTAAGAGGTGTCAGAACCTTCCATAAAGCTGCTTTGACAGTTTGACTACTGCACTTAAACGCATGCAAAGCCTCACTTAATTGTTGCTTCAGTCTTTTACAGTTCTTGAATGCAAAAGTCTATGTGATCAGAATGCTATGCCAATCCACAGTCTTTGTTTCTTAACCTCTCCCAAAGTCAAAATACAAGTCTGTTAGGTAGGTGATAAAATATCTCTAATAAACAATTAACCACCTCCAATTATTAAAACCTGACACTTTGTAGTTTAATTTCATGCCCTTCTTTATTATGTGGAATAGGGAATATTCACATCTTTTTATAGTAACTCATGATTTTACTGCCCTCTACCTTATCCGTAACAGCTTTTTACTTTCTTCATGTACAGAAGCCTTTGCTCATCATTGTTGATTTTATTTTTGAGCTGTGGTTCAAATGTTCCCTTTTGTGCAGTTTTCATGATATGGAATCATAATGAAATTACACATTGACATGGTGGGTTATTGTAGTGCTCTCAACTAGAAAGTAGAGAATAAATACTCTGTTTTATTTTTTTAAAACACTATTAAACAACACAAAAAGATAGATAATATACATTCAGGAGAAAAATCATCACTTAGAAGGAAAAGAGGGTTTTGAAGGCAGAAGTCTTGCTTAATGTAAGTATGATTATGAAGATCTACAACATGAAGAGACATTACATTTTGTAGGACAAAAGTCTTATTCAAGCTTATAGGCTAGATTTGCAAGTGGAATTTAGGCACTGTAATATCCAGCCTGTAGATGGATGGTGCCCAGTTTCTTTTATGCTCCTTTTATGTTTCTTTATATATAGGTAGAATTTATAGCCTAAAAAATTACCTTTACTGAAATCAATACATTGATTCAATCTGCTCCTTATATGTGTTGGAAGTTCCAGGAAAGGAGCAAGACTCTAAACCCACTCAGAAAGAAATTTTAAAGGTCTAACCATATACTAGAGAGAGGCATTGTCTTCTGTTTGGGATTAATGGCTGAAAATCCGTGTGTCTGTGTTTCCTCTCTCACGAATTCACTGCTGCAAAATGTTGTGGATAACTGAGACATATGAAAATCCAAAAAGAAATTGGACAAATACATTGGGAGAAAAGTTTAAGTAGAAGAAAAAAGCCCAAATTCATACTTCTTCTAGGCCAGAAAGTCTATGCTGGAAAGACATATTTTTTGTATTTTAAAATATATTATATTACCACATTTCTCCTTGCCTTTCTTAATGTTTTCATAAGCATTGATCACTTTCAGGAGCAGAGCACACTGAATAACTGACTATTCCAGTACTTGAAACTATACAAATATCCTGAAAAGTTTTATGGTCTTCTTGTCTGAAGAAATGGCACTAGAAAAGAAAATTCCCAAGGAAGATGGAAAAAAGATGACCTTACAGAGTTGGTTCTTAGATGTGTTCAAGATACCTAGGCAATTTGTTTAGAGAAGTTTAATGATTGTGTTTTCCAAAAAAATTGGGCAAGATCAAAAATTGGGCAGGATCATCACATAGAAGGCACTCGGTGTTGGTTTCAGATGGGGTAGAGTTAATTTTCTTCACAGTGATTGGTATGAGGCTGTTTTGGATTTGTGCTAAACACAGGGTTGATAATACAGAGATGTTTTTGTTATTGCTGAGCAGGGCTTACACAAAAGCCAAGACCTTTTCTGCTTTCCACACTGCCATGCTGGGGAGGAATTTGGGGGTGCATGCAAGGCTGGGAGGAGACACAGCCAGGACAGCTGACCCCAGCTGACCAAAGGGATATTCTAGACCACATGGCATCATGCTCAGTACATAAAGTAGGGGGAAGAAGGCAGAATTGGGGGTATTTGGAGTTTGTCTTCCAAAGTTATCCTTACTTGTAATGAGGCCCTTCTCTCCTGGAGATGGTTGAACACCTGCCTGCCCGCGGGCAGTACTGAATGAATTCCTTGGTTTGTTTTGCTTGAGTGCACAGCTTTTGTTTTTGCCTGTTAAACTGTCTTTATTTCAACCCATGAGCTTTCTAGATTTTACCCTTCTGATTCTCTCCCCCATGCCGCAAGTGGGGAAGTGAGCAAGTGGTTATGGTACTTGGTTCATTAGCGTTTAAACCACGACATAATCTTAAGAGCTGCCTAAATATTCAAAGAAAACATTTATAGGAATGAAGACCAGAAAACTGTCATTCTCAAATGCTTGAAACTAAAGCAAGCAAACCCAGTCTGGTTCACAATTAAGTCAGACATTTCAGAACACTGAGGTTAAGTTGGTTTTATTCACATTTTTTTCACAAAAATAATGAGTCATGTATATGTATGTATCTGTACTTGTGAAATATCATTTCAGAAAAACAGGCACAACACAGAGATCAGAAAAGGGCTCTTTCTCTGTTACTGTTCTTTTCTGTTCGATGTTTGCTAGGCATCTGGAATTCACACTAATTTGTTTTAACATCTGCAGAAGTTGTTTTATTAGCTAGCTAAAAGCATTGAGCTACTGAGTCACTTACTTGAAGTGTCCTCCAGTGTGACTCGTTGGCTGCAGACTAATTAGTATGCATGCCAGCACATCAGCAGCATGGATGAGGAGGGCACACTGACCTAAGTTGCAAGCCAGCATCACTATACACGCGTGTCCAGAGAAACAAAGCTCAGATCACCTACCCCTCATAAAATCAACACCATTTTGTCTCTGCCTGCAAATAGTCTGCCTATTCTGTAAGGCAGAGAGAACAGGTAACAAGCATCATATTCTACCGCATTTTGCATTTCTGACAGCACACAGAAGTCAGTAATCACACAATTCGTTAGTGAGCCAGAACTAGCTCAACAGAAAACAGGCAGACCCACTGCAGTTCTCTCCCTGCCAAATTCCCTCTGTGTGAAAGGCAAACCTCTTCTATATTCCCTGTCTCCTATTGAATCTGGTCCCTAAAGAAGTTGTGGAGCATTGGGTTGAATTTATATTCTCCTAGATAAATTATAATGAATATTATGCAGTACTAGGAACAACTTGCAGAGTTGCATAAATTACTGTGACTTTTACAGCCTTATTTTTTATAGTTCCATGTCAAGACTAGTAACAATACAGTATATCACTAGAAATAGAAAAACTATAATTAAAATTTGCTGGTGGACTATTTGTCCACAAACACAGCTATGGTACACAGGAAATTACTATTAGCTCCATCACAGGTTGCATTGCTCCACCTAGATGTAACAAAAACACAGTATTTCCCTCTCTTTACAAATGCATGTAAAATGTGTCCATCATCAGTTCTGAAAACAAAATCCTAAAAAAGGATGTTTGTCTTTGTGCCTTTATTATTGTATTTGAAAGACAACATCAGGATGTCATTTCAAGTGGCCAGACAATAGTTCTCAGTCAGAAGTCAGAGAAATATTTACTCTCTTCAACCTTTGCTTTGTTATCCTTGTCCACACAAAAATACTTCTCTAAAAGTCAAATTTTTCCACAGGTGTGGAGACACCAGTGCAGATTGGATTATCTTTGCAAGGATGTCTGGAAGCCAGAAAGGAGATTATGTCTTTCTCACACTTACCCAGCTACTCTCACTTTCACTGAAAAAGTATAGCAAGCACAAGTATGTCTCCAGCATTATGGTCTTTGAGAAATAGATTAACTTCTGTTTCCTCCTTTCTAGCCCCTAAAAATTTTGGTTTCTGTATTTCTCTCCATTGTTAGTCAATAACAACAAGTATGAAAGACATCCTGGTCACTTCAAACACCTGAAGAGCTAAGATTGTTTCACGTGTAAAATGAAAATTAGGATTTTTCCTTTATGCAATATGCTTTAAAAAATGCTTGTCTTCATTCAGAAATTAGCTCCAAGGAGCTACAAAAATATTAAGAATCTAGCTTGATTTAGCACATTTCTTTCCTTTTGAATATTAGCTTTATTACTGCAGCTGGCAACTGAGACACTTTTCATTTATATGTGGTTTGACCCCATCTTGTAGCAGGCAAATTAGTGACCTAGAACAAATTCTGACAGGCAAGACATAACCTCAAGATGTACAGTATATTACATTATTGCTCCCTGAGGCAAAAAAGGAAAAAAGGCTAAGTGACACATTCTTTCACACTGCCAAATGCAAGCAAAAATGTTCACAATGATAGAACTAACCAAAGAAATCTGCACTTTAGATCTACTCAGAGGTTCCCAGAGATCTTTGAAAAATAATATTATCTTTTCCTTTTTTAAGCGTAAGGGTTTCTGAGGTAAAATTACTCTGACATTTAAAACTTCAATCCAGAAAGGCATTTGTTTAATTTTAAGCGCAGTTTACCCCTGACATAGGAAATACACATTTAGTTGGATCAGGACCTCCACATGGATTCCACAGTCAGTTCTCCTCAATGGAAGGCAGAGTTCACCAGTTTTGCCAGATCTCTGAAGGAAAAAAAATCAATGAAAGGATTTTTATCTTAAATAAGGGAAGTAAGAACAAATGGGGCTTAAGAAAATAACCGAAGCTATTTAAATGAAAAAAGTCAAGTAAATAAGCTAGGGGATTACCCAGAAGCAGTCTCTGTGACTGATCTTGCATCGAAGTATTTTACAAGGGATTAAGATTTCAATCTAACCTGAACACTAGCACTACTTTACCAGCCATCATCTAGCCAAATAGTGACTGAGTCTCCAGGAAGCAATCCGGTATTTATTATAGCAATGGGTACAGATAGATAGACAGACAGACACCACTGCCCTCTTGCATTGCACGCTATACAAATGTATGAAGACAGACAGGCCCCACGAACATGAAGTCCTAAACACTGTGGCTGGAGATGGTGCACAAAAGGGATGGTGCAAATTACTCAAAATCCCATAGAANNTCCCCTAGGAAACAAAAGGAGACTATTAGGTTAGTTCTAGTTTACCCAGCCATGTGCCCTGATCTATCAGTGCCTCTGTCTTGACTCTTCTCAGATGAAGGTTTTCACTTTCTTCAGAAAAAAAAAAAGGAACCAGGAAGTTGTAATTCTTCCCCCCTCTCTTCTGCTACCACAATTCACTTAATGACAGACAAAGTGACAATGAACATACAAAAGAAAAAATGAGTCCAAAAGGAATCCACAGCCCATGAGTAGCCCAACTGATCACAGTGAATCTGGCATTATAAAAGCATTATGGACTCAAAATAAGCTTGTCCAAGTGCTGTACAGATGTACTTGGACAAACTCAAGAACTGGTCTCATAGGAACTTCATGAGGTTTAACAAGACGAAGTGCAAGGTGCTGCACCTGGGTCAGGACAACCCCTGGTACTGACACAGGCTAGGGCAGAGCAGCTCTGGGGAGAAGCACTTGGCAGGTGGACATGACCCAGCCATGTGCACTCTCAGCCCAGAAAGCCAAACGTGTCCTGGGCTGCATCCAAAGCAGCGTGGGCAGCAGGGGAGGGAGGGGATTCTGCCCCTCTGCTCTGCTCTGGTGTGAGCCCACCTGGAACCCTGCATCCAGCTCTGGGGTCCCAGCACAGGAAGGACATGGACCATGTTAGAGTGAGTCCAGAGGAGGGACACCAAGGTGATCAAAGGGATGAAGCACCTTTCCTATGAGGACAGGCTGAGAGAATTGGGATTGTTCACTCTTGAAAATAAAAAGCTTCAGGATGATTGCAGCCTTCCAGCACCTGAAGGGAACCTACAAGAAAGATGGAAAGACTGTTTACAAGAGCATGTAGTGACAGGACAAGGGGCAAAGGCTTCCAACTGAAAGAGAATAGGTTTAGATTAGGTACTAGTAAAAAATTCTTTACTGTGTGGGGGTTGAGGCACTGGAACAGGTGGCACAGAGGAGCCATAGATGCCCCATCGCTGGCAATGTTCAAGGCCAGGCTGGATGGAGCTCTGTGCACTAAACTTTGTTTAGTGAAAGGTGTTCTTGTCCATGGCCAGGTGGTTGGAATCATATGGTCTTTAATGTCCCTTCCAACCCAATCCATTTTATGATTCTATGAAATATTTTCAAAACTAGAGAACAGATGAAAAATACGCTACAATTTGTCATCTTGACATTGCTTTACCAACAACGTATCATCCTGTGAGTCTTAATGTTCCTATCTTACTCCAGTATTTTGCATTTTTACAGAAATAGGAAATTACACAGGCTTATATTTTATTGTCTACACCTCAGGCAAAGGCAGCAGTAGGGTGCCACAACAGTCTCAGGCATTTCAAATCCTGGAAGCTCCCCTCCTGGCCCATCTTCTGACCTTCCCTTCTGCACTGGCTCTATGTGTTTAAGATGCTGCAGGAAGCAAGCATGGTAAAAAACATGCATTTTAGTGGTGGCAGTAGCAAAATATTTTACCCTAGTCACCTCCTAGTTCATTGTACAATGGAAACAATGTAATTACTAGCACACAAAAAAGGACAAGATGGTACAAAGAGGGGCAGGTAAAATTTGTGACAGCTCAGATGGGCACAGGCTCTGGACTTGTACTCTCAGCTGCACTAGCACAACTGAGGTAGTTGGCACATGACACAGGGCATATGAACTGTTTGTTTTGGCTACAATCAAATTTCATAGCTGCACCTCTAGAGTCTGTGGTTTTCCCAAAGGAACATAGAAAATCTGCGTCTAAGTTAAAAAGGCCATCTCAGTGCCTAGAAACCAGCTCATTAGAGCTTTTTTTACAGAACAAAAACAAAACAAACAAAAAAAACCCAACCAAACCAACAAAAAAAAAAAACCAGAAAGCACAACGCCCAAACATCCCTTACTTTCTTCTGCATGATTCTCCTGCTTAAAAGACTCATCAGTGCTGCTCCATACACTAAGCTACACACTGAGAAGATCAGTTAAATATGACCATGGCAGATCCACAGAGAAATGAGGGTTAATGTAACACAAACTGTGATGTCTCGGAAAATACCTGGAAGAAACATATATGACTGTGGGACTTAAAATTAGGAAGCAAATAAAATGCTTACAACAACTGCAGTATTACAAACTGAATTCTCAAGTGTGTCCCATCGTTTCTCAAATCTCATCTAATTCACTACTGTGTGGAGACAGATACACAACATGTTTTAGATGATTTGACTGGGACAGTATTTTCGCTCTCTGTCAAGTATTTGTCTTCGGGAACATTTTAAACACAAGCAGCAGTTTCATTGTCATCAGTGGTATGAAAGGCTCTGTGAGTAAGGCTGAAAGGGTGAAAGCTATTTTGGCCTCCACTAATGAAAACAAAGCACAGGAAGTCCTATTACTCTACCACTCCTTAAAAGTCACCATGCCATTTCCTGTGTTGGAACACTGTGTCAAAGCAAGCATGAACATCAGTCCTTGCCTGAGTTCCTAACATTTCTGACTGACGTTTCTCAGAAATGGGTCATACCCCTACATTTGACAGGAAGGCCACAGAGACATGTTAGGCTCACTGAATAAATATGAAAGAGTAATACAAAGAGTGCTTCCTAAGGTGACTGTGTTCTAAGGGAGTATTCCTTTTTCTCTGTGAGAAGATGCTTTTGGACATTATAGATGCGCTTCAAAATCTCATTAGTTTAAGTAGGACCAGGTTAATGTCCTCTCCTCAACACAATTACCCAATATCCTCTTACCTTCTTTTGCGTAATTCTCTTTCTTAAAATACTGATTTAAATTTTGTTTTAATTGGATATCATGCAACTTCTCATGAAACACCAGATTTTCCTAAGTTGAAAAAAAGTGGAGCAGTTTACCAAAAAGAATCTATATAAATAATAAAAAATCTAAGCTCACATTTGGAATTCAGATTATGCATAAGTGTAGAAGACACATTCAAATCTGACTAAGATCATTTCTTATTTATGCTCATTTTAGAGTTTCCATTTTAACAGGATTTCAAGTGATTTTAAATGTGTCACTGTATGTTAGACCACTACACGGTATAAAAAAATATCAGCAATGAAAAAAAAAGTTACATCTGAGTTTGTTCTCCTGATTGTGAGCAAAAAGACTGTCTTCACGGAAGTAAAATAGGGGTATGAAAAATATAATGCCCTCAAAAACTATAATCTCATTTTTATAGTGAGAATAATGCCCTGAAAGGAAGATCTGACAGTTCTGACAGGAGAGTCATGGTAACATTCACAAGATGCTTACATAACCAAATTATTTATTAATTGGGTAATCTATCCATCTATCTATCCTAACCACTTATTCCCATTTTACAAATACTCAGTTTAAATGCACAAATTAATTACAGAACTCAGGTGACAGTTATCTCTTGTTTGTATAGGATGCAAAATTTTCCATAGAGGAAAACCAGGATGTGAGCTGAAATTCCCTTGTGTCAGTGGAGGCTGTTTCTGATGTTGTATTAACAACACACAGCCTTACAAAGGGAAATAGTTCAGAGCCAACAAAACAATCATCGGGGCAACAAATCTATCAAGCACAATAAACCAACAAACACAATTCTTGTGATTATGCATTGGAAGCCAGGTGGACTGCTTCAACAGCTTAACTAACAGAAGGAAACAATACAAAAAAAACATTTGCAGAATTCTGGTGTATCTTGCTCACAGAATTGGATCACAAAAACAAGGCAGTTCATTACAGTGTGTTCAGTACAAACAAATAACCATGGTCCAGGGAGCCCTAAGTAACATGTCAGAGGGATGAGGCCAGCTTTTGTCTAACAGTGAATTTCAGTCTCAAGAGTATAGTTGAAATACTGATAAACAAATGTTATTCTTATTCCCATAACACTAAAGCTTGTCTAATTATTTTGTTTATTTCCATCTTGAGACTGCATTATGTATGAGCAATCAGGAATCAGCTTTGCTTCCTGTGTATTAATTAATTTTCAGGAAATACTACGAACAAATTTTCATATCAGAACCATACAGTAAACCTCAGCTTTAATGTTTTATTCATCACCTTTGCCTAGTGCTTTCACTTGTGTCTGTAGAAAAGCACCTGTCATGGTCTATCATACAGATAAAAAGAATATTTCCCTCAATTATGGAACTTTTCCATTTCTGCCAGCAGAAAAAGAGAATAAATTTCTTCCCCAGATTAGAAAATGCAGTTGCCATTAGTCATACTGGAATATCTCGGTCACCATCTCTTTTCTTATTATCACTGGACTTCATTTACAGAAATGTGTTTTCAGAAAGTAGCAGTCAAAACAATGATAACACAGGCAGATACAAGGTGACTTTAGAAAGAAAGCAAAATGGTCCTCTATGGCAAGATGCAGAGTCTTCCAAAATGTAACCAAACACACTGAGAAAAGATGTTAAAATTACTTGAGAGCACTTCACAACTTCTTGATTCTCTGCTATTCACCAGGGATTAGCAAGGACTTCCATAAATTAGTCAGTCCTTGTTTTCAAATTCAGAGAAGTACCACCAAGCTGCTCTAACTGCTGGTTTTTAGATCAGAGCCTGCTCATGATATATGTTCCCAACTCCCACCCCCACCTCTGGCTTGTCCCAAATTTTGCTAGGTGGGGTACCCCCATAAACTACCTTACAAGCACATTCGTCAGTCTGACACAGGCTTCTGCATGCTGCCCTGAGTCTTCCAATCACTACATCCAATCACTACATTCAAGAGGAATTTACTCTTTCTTTACCTACTTTTTTTTAGTGACTACATCCCTGAACAGATAGCCAAAACCAATTCACCTCTATTGAACAGACTGGCAAATTTTATCACTGACACTACATTGCCAGCAGTGGTAGAGAGGCTGAGAATTGAAGCATTGACTAACTATTCCCTCTAATGCTCAGGTGTATTGGGAAACAGCGTGGGGAAGTCTACACTAATATGTTTTTAACATATAGCTAAACAAAATCTTTCAGTTAAGCTCAGTATTCTGGCCAGCATCTTTAAAATACCCCCAACTAATTCCAATGATATAAACAGAAATTAGCAGTGAAGCAAATAATATTACATTACACACCTAGCTTTCATAGTAATACCTGATACTTTGATGGATAAGGATACGTTAATGCTCACAGTAAGGCAGCATAAGAATAAACAGAAAATAACCCATACCTTTCATGTGTGTTTAAGAGTTCCATTTACAAGAACTATCTGCTCTTTTCTGGAAAAAGCAGAAATAGTTGTAATAGGCAAAAAGCTGTAATCTTGCAAACAATCCTATTGCAAGTCTAACTTCCACTTAGAAGCAAGACAAAGATCTTATTAAGCTAATTCTGTCTCTTTTCTGATCTCATTTCCCTGTGAAGATCTAATGTTATTAGGGTGTTGGTTATTTTCATCTATTAGCAGAGCTACATTCTGAATATCTTACAAAGAACTTTTCTAAGCTCAAATCACTTTTCTACCTGTAAGTGCCCATTTTTTGTGACACTTTCACAGATGCAGCCTCATAAAATCTGGCAAAAGGATATGAAGGAAGAATGAAACCTATTTTACCACAGAAGCACTCTGCTGTATCCAAATACAAAACTCATGCATCAACTAATAGCTAGATATCAAAATTACCTCAAACAAGGATAAGAAAAAGTGTTTTATACATTAAAATATACACTGAACCCAAAGGCTGCCTAGTGAAAAACTGATTCCTGAAGTTATTAGTCGGATAAAAGCTTAACAGAATATTTCCACTATAAAATAATTTTCCTCAGTTATAGGAAACAGTTTCCTATAAGGGAGTAAGGGTTAGTACAATGCAAGTTCCTTGATTCAGAGCACACCTAAAAGAATGGAAAGCAGTGGTGGAAGCCTGGGGAAAGAAAAGGAAGTCTGGTGTCTTTAAGTTTTAGCTATGAACTCCTGAAACCACTAGAGCACAAAGTCAGGGCTTTTCAAAAATCAGACAGAAATGAGCAATAACATGGAAACTTACACATTCCAGAAAGACAGAAAATAGATCTATGGCTTTATGACTTATTTTTTTCATGGAGGAGAAGCCAGAACTTTAAGCAATCCTTCTCAGGTCAGCATACAGAGGCACTCCCTCTTATGACTCCCCTCTTTCCTGGATTGCCAGTCATCTCAAAGGTGCATTTTATTTCCCTAGGGATTCAGTGCCTTTATAATGCTTCTAGAAGTCCTAGAAAAATTAAAAGTGACTGTTCCCAAATTAATTTTCCACTTTCCACCTCTCATCCACATCTCTTCTCGGTGGAAACGGAAAAATAAACTGAGCTGCAACTGAACAATAATGTCTCTATTAGAGTGGTCAAAAGTGCCAAAGCTAAACCAGAGTGTTGTTTGGGTTTTTGCTTTCCGGCAGCTTGCATTTAGTCAGTCTAAAGTAGAAATCTAAGGAAGAAAATACAAACATTTTATATTTGCAGTTCATTAAGCAGCTTATTAGAAAATATGTTCCTTAGTCATATCACAGACAGCACTTCTAATGCATTGATTTCCTTCTAGTACTATAACAAAGCTGAGAAAACCTGATTTGACATTGTTCCAGCTAAGGCAATCACAAACCAGATGTACTGGGCAATATGGTGGGAATATGACTCCATTAACATCTTTGCTAATTCTGACTCATGCTTGATTCTGTCATGTTGACTATCCACACATCTTAATTCAAGGATTAAACTCTGCTTCCATAAATGCTCACAGAAGGCTGATCTTTGTTGTATGGGTGGTAAAATCAAGCAAGCATCTAAACTAGCCTGTGAAAAATGAATAATCTACTGAAGCCCAGTCTACATGAAGCCCAGTCCAACATGACTTGCATATTCCAATGAGAAAAAGCAAGTATAGCTTTTCATATGGGCAATCACAAGACACAGGTAGCAAACCGAGTTGTTCTCAGCAAATAACACAAAATCATAGTCTAGGTAGCTTTAGAAGGGGTCTTAATATTTCATTTAGTCCAACTCCCATGCCCAAGGCAAGGACATCTTTCACCAGATCAATCTGCTCAAAGCCTCATCCAACCCAGTCTTGAAGAATTCTAGGGACCTGGAAGACCATTTACTTCTCTGGGCAACATGTTTCAGTGTCTTACCGACCTTACCGTACAAAATGTCCTCCTTATATCCAATTTAAATCTACCCTCTTTCAATTTCAGAAAGCCTTTCTCTGTCTTTCTGCTAACTCATCTCCTTCATATAAAAAAATTGCTGTAAGTTCTCCCTGCAGCCTTCTTGAGCGAAAAGGCTGAACTCGGCTTGAATAACCCCAGCTCTCTCAGCCTTTCCTCACAGGAGAGATGCTACAGCCCTCTGATTCTTTCTGTGGCTGTCAGCTAGACCCAGCCCAACAGATCAGTGTCCTTCTTGTACTGGGGACTCTAGAGCTGGACACAGTACTCCAGGTGATGTCACACAAGAGCAGAAGCAAGAACCATCCCCTCTACCTGCTGACCCAAAGTGATGCTCACTTTAATGCAGCCCAGGATATAATTAACTTTCTACACTACAAGTGCAAATTGAGCACTCACACCCAATTTTTCACCTATCAATATGGCCAATTTCTTCTCTGAGGGCTGCCCTCAATCCAGTCACCTCCCAAAAAATACTGACATTGGTCACTGCACTAACCCGGTACAGGAGCTTGCACTTGGCCTTCTTTCCATCTCAATGTTATCTGCAAACTTGCCGCGGATGTATGCACTCCCACCATCTATGTTGATATAAAGATGCTGAATAGTATTGGTCCCAATATGGACTCCTGAGGGACAGCATTCAGTATTTCTATTTGGACATTGAGCTTTTGGATTAGCAATTATATCTGCAAGTTCCCTCAGGACTCTAGGATGCATCTCATTCAGGTTGTTAGATGGTCTTAAGCCTGACCTTTCATGGCAGATGCAATTTCATTCTTCTGGTTCCTCCCTTGACATGCAGGGACTTGATAGCAGCAGGAAGAAAATGATCAGTGAAAACTCAGGCAATGCAGTTCTTGAACATCTCCGTGTCTCCATGTCAGTTGTCTCACTTATTAGGGGTGTGTGGAGTGGTGTCTTTCTTTTCTGACTGACATACCTGTGGAAGGCCTTAGTATTTCCCACACCCTTTGTAAAATTTAGCTCCAGCTGTGCCTTAACTTTCCTGATCCCAGGCATCCACGTGCTCTGGTNCTCTGGTGTGGGGCTCCTTCAGGGGCTGCAGGTGGATCTCTGCATTCCCATGGAGCTGCTTCACCATGGTCTGCACCAGGGGCTGCAGGGGAATCTCCTCTCTGGTGCCTGGAGCAGCTCCTGTCTCTCCTTCACTGACCTTGGTGTCTGCAGGGCTCTCAATCCTCTCACTCTGCTCTTCTCTAGCCACAATTACAACTGTGCAATTATGGGATTTATCACAAGTTATCACAGAGCTGTCACCATCCTTCTAATTGGTCCAGCCTTCGCCAGTGGCACATCCATTTTGGAGTTGCCTGGGATTGGCTCTGCTGAATACAAGGAAGCATCTGGAAGCTCCTCACAGAAGCCACCCCCATAACACCTCCAGAAACAGCCCTTCTACCAAAACCTGGCATGCAAATCCAGTACAAGGGTCAAACTATACCTACCAGTTTTCACTACCTTTCTTTTTTTCCTTTTTTTTAATAACAAAATCCTTCAAACCATGTACTTCTTGAAAGAAGTATTCCTAAAAGACTTGGAAATACATATCAAGAGTCTTTAAAACAATTTACATCTTGAAAGTAGTGTTCTCAAAATTGTTTTGATTTAGATATTAAGATTCAAAAAGTATATACTTCTCTACTTCCTTTTCACCTTTTCAGATCACTGGCAGCCTAAAGTCTGAAATGAGATAAATATTGTCTTAAGGGTCTCATCTGGTTTATGATTCCATAAGTTCTGTGTTGGTGGTTTTGCTATTTGAACAACAGCAGCGTACAGACATGCACGTATATGCAGCTACTAGGAAAAAACAGAGAAAGCAAGATGTTTTTCTTGTAGACTGAAAAGGATATTTACAGGTGATGAAACAGTGTAACTTGAAGTAAAATCTTCTCATTAGTTTCCACTACTTATTAGTACAAGTATTTTAGAATTGCAACTTTTTACTGTGCTTTCTATTCTAACATAGGTCTGCAGCTAACCTAAAGACAGCACTACTGGATTATTTTTTCCCCTTAATCGGGATTGATTTATTCAGCACCACATACACTCATTATGCTCTTGCAAACAAGAGACTCTCACTAAAAGAATATTCAAGGACCTCATACGTGAGCTGTCTGGGTTAATTGAAGTGTTTGTCCATGACATATACAGGATTGGTCCCTCCTTCAGTAAGTTTTTGAGGCATGCATGGCACCAGTTGTAGTTTAAATGAAAACATAGGGAAGGAGCTAGTGAATCAGATACAAGAATCCCACTTGCAGGGGAAAAAATATTACAGAAAAAATAAAATTAAAAAAATCCAACAAACCAGCCGAACAACAAACAGCAAAATGAAAGAACCAGTGAGATGCAGAATACCCTTGACAACATTTGGCATTCAGACCCCTTTTTGTACCTTAATGTTCTTCCAAACTGAAATGCAACTCACCTAAAGAGTGATTTAAAACAACTGTTAAGTGTTTTCAGTCAATGTTAAGTGACTACAGCATTATTCAGCAGGGGCTTCTATAGTATTGTGCATAAATCCGAACCATTTCTGACAAAAAAGATTGCATTGTTATATAATTACAGCTAAGTGGTTGTGAAGCTATTTTGAGTTATTACTCGGAGATTTTCAATGACCCTTTTCCGCTAAAGGTTCTCACATAGTTCTAGAAATGTAACGATATACTGCAACAACCCAGTACTTGTCTGAATTATGAGACAACAAAAGTAGTATTTCTATTGTAAAGAGTTATGCAACCACCTATGTTTTATGTCCCTGAAGTGACTATATAATAGATGTGAAGATAAGTTTTTACACATGCCACCTTCAAAATATGAAATGTGTGTCATCTTTGTAGCACTCACATTGCTAATTCTTGGAAAGGACCTTCCAGAAACATCAAGTTCATATAAACATGAGTGTATGTAACAAATTCTCAAGGGCAATAAATGCATGAGGCACAAGGACACCAGCAAGACTTTTCTCCTAAACAAACACACTGCAGCTCTTAAGATTGTATCAAGGTAATTAGAAGCTAAAACTCAAAAAAAAGGCAATCTAAACCAAGCTGAAGTGATGAATGCTGTTTTGCGAACCAAAAATAGTGTGCATCAGAGAAGAAGGCATTTAAAAGCCTGTACCACTTACCTTTTGTCACAACTTTCGCAATTAGCATTCAGCCGCTGTCACGCGGAGGGGAAGCCGATCCAAGCGGAGTGCCGGGCTGCCCCCGCGTGGCCGCGCCTGGGCAGCACACGCACGGAGACCGGCTCGGGAATTTCATCCGCCGTCCTAAGGCAGGATCCCGCCCCTGGAAACACAGCATGCTGCTCGCAACAAAGAGACAAGAGCGCTTCACTCTGGGTACTCGGGTGTGGCATTTTTCACCGCACCCGCTTACAAAGCCCATGCCGTTGCAGTCACAGAACACGCACCAGAATCAGGATGTCTTTCATTGGACAACAATATCCCCCCCTACTGCAATGACTGTTATATATTTTAATAAGCCCTGGTGTAGCCAGACAGGACATAAGAAATTTTTACAAGTGCTCAGAAAGGGCTGAATGCGGATCAACAGAAGCCAGTGTAAATTACAAAGGCAAATGTCTGTTAAGAGCATTTGAAAATCATTTCAATAAAATATACATTAAATTGTACTTACTGCAATACTCAGTATTTGGACCTGAAGTCATGTTCAGTAAGCCATATTTATTTAATTTCCTCTCAGTATCTCATTATCCTGTTATCTGTCTTGAGATTCACCTTCTTCCTTTCCATTACACTTCGTAATTATTAAATTTTTGGTTGTCATTGTCTTTCTTACTCTATTTTGTACAGTTATTCATTGTTCCATTTACAATGGATTGAATTTTTTAAATTTATTTTATTTAACCTCATTTCGTCATATTACTTTTGAAATACATCAGATACAGTACATTTCTTAAGTTCTAGCAGTCTAAGATAAACAACAAATAAAAAATTTCCTTGTGAAAGCCTACTTTAGAGTAATTTTGTTTAAATCTATCCCAATATTTTTCATATGAGAGCTATGAAAAGCTCAGGCTGATTACAGGAAGTGAAAAAAAGTGCTAGCCATCAATAACTTACTCTGCTTCAGGAAAGAAAAGAGGAAGAATTTTAATATCTGGCCACAAATGCCTAGATTAGCCAACCAACTATTGCAGGTCACTGCTTTCAAGGCCGTGAAGATGGTTTTAAACACCTGTGCCAACAAAATACTATCATTTTTCAATTCGTCAATCCTCCTGTAATAAAATTTCAAAGACAGAAAAATCTAGTTGACAGAGGATAAAATAATTTTCCCTCTTTGATTACATCACAGTACCAACTAAACAAATTAGCTTCATAAAACTTTGCAGCAAGATTTACAATACTGGCAAGTAAGTAACATGTACAACTTTGTTTTTCTTTTTTCTCATGAAGACACAAGAGGATTAAGACACAATCAGAAATTTGAGGATTGGAGCTTCAGACTCCAATACCTCCTATAGAACAGCTTTTTATTTTTCTGTAACCACTACCAGACAGTTTATTAACACAATATCAAATTAATCTGCTTTTTCTGAGTTCACATGGGAATTAAGAGTGGCTGCCTAACATCCCAAGATGGCTGCAATCCACGAGGGAATACAAGGGGGGGTAGGGGCACATTATCCATACTTCTTTTAAAATTTGTATCCTGTAAAACAAGAAACAATCATGCATCTTTCAATACAGAAAATCCAGTCTGTTCCTAAATCCATAAGAACTCTAATTCTCCTTTGTTCCAATTCTTTGGATTCTCTTCTTTTTTTGTGCTTGCAAGAAACGTGTTCCACATTCTGTTTCCAGACATTGATTTATAATTAACTGTGGCTAACAATGAGAAGCTGAATGTAGCACCTCTCCCTGCCTCAAGACAGAAGGGTAAGATATGTCGTAAATTCTATAGAAATATATAAAGTCTCATTGCGTTAAAACTTCAAAATTACAGGATTTCAGATACAACCAACTCTTTTTCCTCTCACGTTTTATTTCAATCCTTTGACTGTTTGGGTCTTTGCCTTATGGCTTTCTTTCCATCACTTTATTTTGACTCTTTGTAGAAGATGTTTATGTTGCTGCTAATAGAACCACAGCACAATGTTGGAAGGGACCTTCGGTGACTCTCTAGTCCACATTTCTGCTCAGATGAGAGCCAACTTTTAAGCCAGATAATATTCTTCAGAGTCTTGTCTACTCAAGCTTTGAGCATCTCCAGTCTCCACAGTCTCACAAAGGAAACCTCTCCAGCATTTAATCTTTCTCACTGTGAAATCTTTCCTAATATTCCTACTCAGAACTTCACCTGCTGCAACATCAACCCATTGATTCTTACCCTTTCCCTCTGCACCTCTAGAAGACTGAATTCTCCACAACCACCCATTAAAAAGCTCCAAAGATAAAGTCCCCTCCAAGTCATTCCTTCTTCAAGACAAAACAACAGAATTTCTCAGATAATTTCTCTTGGAGTATCTTGCACTTCAGCAATGGTCTCAGTGGCTCACAACTAAACTCTTTCCTGTACATCTGCATCTTTCTCGAGTTATTGAGCCCAAGCTGCACTAAGCACTCCAGGCACCACCTCGTAAATACTGAATTGAGGGGATTAATTAACTCCCTCAATTAAACCATTCCTAATGCTGCACATGGTGGGCTTAGTTTTCCTGGTTACAAAGGGCATCCTGCTGACTTTTTTTCAACTCTTTGTCCACGAGACTTCTGAGATCCTGCTTTAAAAGAAAGTTTTGCAGCCAGTCAATCCCCAGTGCATCTGTTATATGGGACTGGTCCCTTCCAAGTGAAGGGCTCAGAACCTTTGCTGAACTTCAAAAGGTCCCCATCAGCCTGTTCTTTCAACCTCCTGTGCCTCTCAGTACCAGTCCTGACCTCCAGCTTATCAATCATTCCTGTTCCCAATTTTATGACACCTGTACATGTCCTGAGGGTGTATTCCATCCCATTTTCTAGGTGATTGATGAAGACAGTAATATTAGCAATTCAATACCCTGAGGAATGTCATGCCTAACCAGCCATTGTTTGAACCCCTACTCTTTAAACCCATGAGTCCAGCCAGTTTTCCACCCACCTGGAATTCTATCAATCCAGTCATGTTTCTCCCTTTCAGATACAAAGAGGCTGTGTCTCTTCGTTCTCTCCACACCCACACTGTTAATCACATCATTATATAAGGCAATCAGGTAAGTCAGGCACAATCTGAACAGGTAACTCTGTGCTTGCTTTTCCCAATCACCTTTTCCTGATGGGCCTAGAAATTATTTCCAGGAAGACTGGCTTGATGGTCTCCCTGGAGATTTCAATTAGGCTTGAAATTCCCCAAATCCACCTTATCTTTATGCAGGCTAGATGTGATGTGTGCCTTCTATTTACAATGTAGTTCACTCAGGCATCATAATTGTTCGAATGTCGCAGAGAAAGGTTTCACAGTGACACTGAACAACATCCTTAGCAGCACTGGATGCACCTAACTCAGTCCCTTGACCTTCTCTGTAAGTCTAGATCATTCAGGAAGTCTTTAACTCAATCTTTCTTTACCACGGTCCAAACTTGGCTTCTGTGTACACTTAGGAGACCTGACAACAGATCTTACCAGCAAAGAAAGAGCAAAAAATGATACTCAGCCTTTTCTATTTCCTGTGTCACTAGGTCTAACACCTCATCTTTTCAGCAGGTCTGCATGATCCTTAGACTGCTCTTGCTGCTTAGGCTGTTGCCCTTCTCATCTACCACAAATTTCAGTTCCAGCTGAGTTTGGCTCTTCTACATTAGATGAGAAACCATTTTCTTTCTTTCATGCAGCCCATATCCCCTTTCACTGGTGTGCACATGCCTCTTGCACTTGAGTTCAGTCAGAGCTGCTCATTCAACCAGGCGGACCCCCTGACACATCCCCTCAGTCTGTGAACTTCAAAACATGCTGTTAGTATGCCTAAAGGAGGCTATTCTTCACAATCAAAAAGCCGTCCTAGACCTACCTCTCATGGGATCTCATCTACAAGTTGACTCAAGAAGTTTAAGTCGGTTCTTCTAAAGGATCATTATTCTGCTACATTTTCTCTTCTCCTGCAATAATACATGGGTCCACTCAGGAAACCACTTTCTTAACATGATGAAGAAGTAGTACCACTAATCATAAACTCGCTAAGCTAAAATCTCTTACAGAGGTAAATGTGCTGCTGTAAAGGTCAGAAAGAATTTCATAAGCAATTTTTACTTCTCTGCAATAAAAATGACACTTTTCTGCTTATGCAGGTGGTTTCTGTAAACACATGTGGCCTCTCATTCAAGCCTGAAGATAATGATAGTGAAGATGACAGAGATGTGTAGCTCATCCATGTCCAAAAACCCCAGACAGAACACCACCCTTGACACACAGGTGCTGAAATGTACACGGAACCAATTTGCTTGATCTGGTTATCTCCGGAAAGGTCTGTGTTTACCTGTATTTTTTAAAAGAGGGCAAGTGTGATTAAAGCATAACTTACACATGAAGTCAAACATCACATACCACTGCCTCAGCAAGATGAGGACACATATCACACAGTCAGAACTTCTTCTTCTTATAATTGAAAAGCTTCTGAAGGAAAATACTAATTATTAAAAAATGTCTACACCTGCATCCTATGTTTTGCATTTAAAGCAGACACCATATTCTATCCCAAATGCCATTACTATGAGATAGAGGACTTGAGTTTCAAATACAGGAATTTAATTTTACCCTCTTGTTGTTCCCATCTTCCTCTGCAAAGCATTAGCCTGACCCTCATGTTGGTGCTCAGCACATCTTCTGGGACCAGAGTGACAGTGTTTTGCACATTTTCCAAGCTAAGCTCCACTGAATACAAATAAGCATTCTAACCACTGGATACAGTCACAATGCATCTTGTTTGGCCATGAAGCTGAAATTCCATTCTGTTTGTGCAGAAACAACAGAGGAAGGCCCGAGGCTAGCTTATGACTTAATGATAAGTGGAGTCTCCAGGGAGACCAAGATGAAATCAACAAGGTGCCTCAGAGTGGAAAGTGACTGTACCATGACTCTCACTTACTTCACATCTTCTGATTCAAAGCTTGAATGTTTTCATGTTACAGCTGGAAAATCAAATGCATGTTTTTGCTGTACTGTGAATAAAAACAGAAGCAATTCTGTGAATGCTGCTGTGCTGCTAAATTACAGAAAAACCCACAATATTAAGAATCAAATGAGGTTTTTCTACCTACAAAAAAGGCAGTGATGAGCTGATTAATTCCACCAAGCATAAACCGAGCTGTTCTAACTAAGCTAAGATTCAGACACAATTTATGGGATATAGCTTTTGGACGAAAAATTAAATCAAATTAAATACTTTTCCAGAAAATATTATGAAGAAAAAAGAACTAATATTATTAATAAGCAGCAGTGTAACTCGCAACTTAATCATTGAATGCATTCCATCAATAGATGACAAAAAGGAAGACCTATGCAAGTATTGTGATGTTAGGTTTGTCACCAAAGCTCATTGGAACCTCACCTCTGTGCAAGAGTACAGAAATGTTATAGACAGGTGAATAAGCTCTTGTTGGTTAGTTAGCAACAGAAGAAACACGCGGGTCACAGAGCAGCAGTGCTTTCACCAGGCAGCATCAACCAAAAGCCCTGCCCTTCTTTATTTACCTATTTTTATAGGTTTCTAAGGACAGTCAAAGATTGGTGAAAGGGGTCAACACCCCTGAAGGTTTACAGGACAAAGACATGGTCAATCATCTTTCTCCACCCCAGGGAAAGGAATGAAAAACAATTCCACAAGTGCAAAACAATCCTGGTTGGTTAAGGAAAACAAGGACCATGTTTACAGAACAAGCATGGGAAACTACAGCTACAATGTTACAACTTATGGGGCCCTGTAAATCCAGGGCGACAAGCTCTGATGTAAATCAAGGCTGAGCTTCACCTGGTTTGCCAACAGGTTATTTGACAGGGGGAGACCCTACCTAGCATGGAGCTGAACCATGGAGGAGCAACCACTCTCAAGAGCTATACTTCATCTCCAGATTTCTACACCTGAGCACTTACCAAAGTACCCAGCGAAAAAAACACCAGAAATA
>VZTZ01033623.1:108683-142402 GCA_013400955.1 Drymodes brunneopygia
AAAAAAAAAATATATATATTTTCTCATCACCTCTCCTTCTCCTTTTCCCCACAGATATTTTCTTCCTGAAGTTATGCTTCTAGAATTGCTATTCCACACATGCCACACCGTAGTTTAGCTCTTACTATAAAACAGAAGCACAGGGATGTAAAGCAGGATCCCCACCTTGCAAGGATAAATGACTTTGTAAGAGACAAAAGCCTGTGGGTCCAACTAGATGCCTCAGAAAGTGCCAGCTGACATTGTCTAAAATACTGATCATAGCTCCTTATGTAAAAGAGCACTTAAAGACTCTCAGAGAAGAGCACTTAAAGGCACTCTCAGAGAAGATAAAGTAAATCTGAAGCAGATGTGTATTTCACAAATGAACTGACAAACCTGTCCTATTTTGCAAGAGGATACAACTCTGGGGCACTTTAGAGCTTTCTACAAAATGTAAGACACAAGCAAGGCAGAATGCTCTCTTTCTCAATCATGACACAGAAGGATGGGAATTTTCCATATATATTTTCCATCTTTCAAACATTAGTATGATGTTTCACTAAGTTTCTAGAAAAATTACTCTTCTTCACAGTAACGGAATTTTTACACTGACAAAATTCAATAGGCCCACTTCTCTTCACCTTCATGTATGTCTTGGACATAGGACTCAAAGGAATATTAAGGGGGTTTGCCAACGTCACTGAATTGGGAGCAGCTGTCAACTCCCTCAAGGACAGAGAGGAAGGCCCTGCAGAGAGACCCTGACAAGTAAGAGGGCTGGGCAATCAGCACCCGCATGAAGTAGGGCAGGTGCCGGATTCTGCACCTGGGATGGGGCAATCCTGGGTGTATGGACAGATCTTGGAACAAGAGGCTGGAGAGCAGTGCTACAGAACAGGACTTGGGAGTCCTGGTCAGTGGCAAGCTGAACATGAGTCAGCAGTGCCCTGGCAGCCAGGAGGGTCAACCGTGTTCTGGAGAGCATCAGGCACAGCATCACCAGCTGGACAAGGGAGGGGATTGTCCCCTCTCCTCTGCACTGGGGCAGCCTCACCTCGAGTGCTGGGGGCAGTTTTGGGTGCCACAACATGAAAGAGATGTGAAGCTATTGGAGAGCATCCAAAGGAGAGCCATAAGGACACTGAAGTGTCTGGAGGGGACGTCTTATGATGAGTGGCTGAGGTCACTTGGTCTGTTCAGCCTGGAAGAGACAGAGGGGAGACCTCACTGAAGTCTTTAACATCCTCACAAGGCAAAGCAGAGGGGCAGGGACCAATCTCTTCACTCTCATGACTAGTGGCAGGTCTTGAGGAAATGGCATGAAGCTGAGTCAGGAAAGATTTAGGCTGGATATCAGGAAAAGGTCTTTCACCAAGAGGGTGGCTGGGCACTGGAAAAGGCTCCTCAAAAATCAGTCACAGCACCAAGCTTGTCTTGAGCAAGAAGTGTTTGGACAATGCTCTCAGGCACACAGGGTGATTATTGGGATGTCCTGTACAGCGCCAGGAATCCATGATCCTGATGGGTCCCTTCGAACTCAGGACATTCTATGATTCTGCTCTACAAAAATCTGACAGAAGTACAGCTACCATGACAACAAAATAAAAATACCTGATCATCTTGGAGTATAATTATTCTCAACTGTCTTCTCTGCTACTGCAGTCTGTTCTAAGAGACTGACTGGTCCTTGACCTTCAGCCAAAACAACAGTACAAATCCTTCACAAAAAAAAAGGGTCAGCAGCTACAGCTCCAGCCTTGGCTTTTGTCCCTTTACCCTTTACATCCTAAGAGCATTCTCTCCAGTGAGACTGTGTTTTGAGCAAGTTAAGCAAGACCAAATTACCCACATTCACATCTACTCCGTAACACATCAGAATCACAGAATAATCAAGATCGGCAATGACCTCCAAGACCATCATGTACAACGATCTTCAAAGGTGTTGCTGGGTTTCCAACATACGGGACAGCCCCACTGGCTAATACTTACGTTTTTTATCCTTTGCATGCAGAATTGCCAGTTCTTCTACACTTTTATCACAAGTAGAGAAGAGACGGTCTCTTTCTTCTGGAATCTCTAGATGTTTCTTCTCTCATGATTTTCAGTTTCTCAGGACAATTTGCTGTCTTGAAGCTTCCCACTCAACTATCACTGAAGAGTCATGGTCCTAACCCAGTTACTAAAGGACTTCTCCTTAAATCACCACTCCCTCTTCAACTTCTACCTAAAAGACTGAATTTTAGACTCAGATTCAAGTTTTTTCTCCCACCAGGCAGGCCTGTAACTACCCAAGTGTCATGTGTAAGCACATCATAGTCCAATGAAAACCCACATTTCCTCTTCAAATCCTTGGTGACAGGTATAGGGCACATACCTAAGGGCCAAAACTGGCAAACAGCTCTGACCAACTCCATTAGCCTAGGTTTTCCCGTCCAGTTCTTTCAAGCTGTGAACTGGCTGGAGTACCTACAGTTTCTCAAAAAGAAAGAAATTATTAACTGGAAATGACAATAAAACAAGACCATTTTTTGCCTAGTTTATCAGACATTTCATATCTGTTAAGAAGTAAAAGGAATTGTTGTAATGCCTGTTTTTCCCCACAGTAACTGGAGCAGAAAATAAATCAAGACAGAATTTTGTATTTAAATCCACAGCAAACACAAACATAATCAAATAAAATATCAACACAGTGCTCCTGAGAGGAATTCCACAAAAATTGAGTTTGGCCACAAACATGAGCTCTAACACACAAGAAAACAGCAAACAGAAAGAAAAAAATAAGACAACCGCAGCCTCAGTCAGGATGACTTGTCCTAATCTGCAATTGTTACTGTCACAGGATTTTCGTTAACTGCATGGGTATATGTGGACAGCTTGGCTCAACAAGACTGGACAGCTCAACACCCAAAAGAATGTGAGATTTCATACCTAGGAAGTGTTATTTCTAACTCAGTATTTGACATTTCAAAAACTGACATAAATTTCACATGTGCAATGCAGTTCTCTCTCAAAAAGTCACGTTGTCCCTGATTAAGAGTGATGTAACAGTGGTATTATCTGGAAGATTAGACACAAATTCCACCAGAGACCACTACAGCTTACAGTAATAATGCAGTCTTCCTGAAATGACAAGCCACATTAAAATTCCCTGTTGCTTCCAAACCCACTCCCCACTCCATGCCTACCTCCAGTAAACTGGAACACCTTCCAGATACCTCAGGGAGTTTACAGAGATTAACAATAGATGCTGCCTAGGTCAATCATTCCATTAACTGGACACAGATTATACATTAGCCTGTACTTAAGTCAGGTAAATTGTTTCCACCTTCAGCCCATGAAGATTATATAAAGGTGAAATCCTTGTACTGCTCACAGGCTTTTGTCATCCAACTACATTTGATCACTTGAGGGAATACAACAAGATCTTCCACTGAGACATCAGATCTATCATTAATGTAAAGTAAAAGGATACATAGTATAACTCTGCTTTGTCATGTCCATTGCCCTGGTTTTTACTAAGATGAAGTTTCCTGCCTCCCTGTGATGCAGTTAACACATCTCACTTCAAGTGCCCTTAGAGATCACAGGACAGAGTAGCTGTACTGTTGTCATCACCTCACCACAGAAGTAAAAGCAATGCAAGCAGGAAAAAACTGATGACAATGAGCCTGGTCTGCCTTTTAGCAATAAACTGGCAAGTGCTTTTGAGAGCTAGAAGAGGTCAACTAATGCCCAGTTCTCCCACTTCCTACAAGCACAAATTAGGGAGAAGCTTTCCTTCAATTGTGTTTTTCCCACATTGAGTATACCACTGTCTGACAAGTCTCAGTACTACTCATCATTTGAGCATCAATCCAGAAGGTACTCATCTGAAACCTAAGCACAATTGGTTAGCAAGCTGGCCTCATGGCTACCTTTGCAAGATTCATGGTTCTGCCCTCACTTGGAAGTCTTCTTACCTTCCCAAAGCACACACATTTGCAAGTACATCTCCAAGATTCCAAGTAAAGCAACCAAAGTTTTACTGGGTTACTTTCATAAAGTAAACTTCACCAGTCATGCTTCAAATCACATATGAAAGTGCTGGTGAAAAGCACACACATACAACAGGAATTAGGAAAGTCAAAGCACTACACGTCATGTGCCCTTTCCCACATTTGGGTGCCAAGAGTTCATCTCACTATCCTTAAGGGCCTTCCATGAACTTGCTCTGATAGCCAGTTTCCCAGCCACAAAACTTTACTGCAGCCCCAGTGTCGGCTAGTGATACCTCATTCTTGTGATACACACTCAGCTTCTGCTCAGGGATGCTGTACCTCTGAGGACTGGGTGGTTTTCTTCTTCTCTTCTGTGCAAGTCACACAGGAGAAGAGCAATTACGCTACCACTACAGAACCATGTGTTTATTCCTAACTCAACTACAGACCAACCTCCTTCAGAAGCACTAGCTGATTTTCCACTTTAAGTCACATCTTAGGATAAAACTCTGAAAGCTCAGATTACAGAGTATCTTCTGGTTGAATAAACTCAAATGGCTTTACCAAACTTGCAAGTTTTATCTGAACAGAAAATGACAGCACAGGGTTAAAATGTTTCTAAAATCGAGGTAGCTATAGGAGGCCTTGAGAATGGGAGTGGGCATCGTCTTTGCTAAAATCATGTGAACATACACCTGTGTAAGTAGATAATGAGGTTAAATGTGATGATTGCTTATAATGAGGTTAAATGCAATGATTGCTTAGTAAATATAAGTAAAAATAATTATTTAATTGCAACAAGAATCATGAGAAAGGAACAACAATCAAGAGAAATGTTGTGGGGAGTTGTGGGGAGAGGGCTTAGGCTCGTGTTTGGGTGAAAACAATATACACACAATAGAACAATATCAAGTTGGTGATTAACATATGATTATCCAACAGTTATGTAAGGAAAGGGTATAAAAATGTATCCATCTCGAATCCATGTCGGAGTGAGATTTGGGTTTCTCTGTAGCCCTGATTTCCAGAGCTCTTCAATAAAACTGCCTGTATATAATCATCCTGTGGTTATGTGTTTCTATGCTAACAAAAATACAATTCACTGCCTTTACCTGCACACCCTTTACACATACTCCCACATTTCTTTAACACTGCTGATGCTCACAAATAACCAGCTGTTATCAAGGCATCTGAGGCTTTTCAGTATCTTTAATCATAAAGACTAGTCAGCTGTGACTCAATTTTATCAGAAAGAATAGCTGTTCTATTTACACTGGCAGATACATCTGTAACCCTAACTTGAAGAAAATTTATTGTCTTGGAGATCTGATGACGGTGTTGCATGAACAACTGTATGCAGCAACATAGCGAAAGTACTATTAAGTGAAGGAGTTTTGCTCACTAAAATCTGGAATCTAAAATATATAGACATGCATACTGCATCATGCTGCTTATTGCCAAGAAATGCCTTGAACATCTTACAACAGTTGAGTATTTTAATTTCAAGTCCTCAATTTGATCAAAATATATCCATATGCTATGGAACTATAGCAGCTGCCACTAAGACTATCGTTTTACCCATTCTTGCTGGAAAAATGGAGCCTTAAAATGTCCTTTCCCAACATATTGCATGGTACTGACACAGCCCCTGCACAGCATGTTTGGAATTTCACTTTTTAAAAAAGTTTCAGCAACAGCCTACACTGGCTTTACAAATATTTACATACCACATTCAAAAAGTTTAGAAGATTTCTTCCCGGAAGAGAGGGAAGTCTGATAAGTGGTTGCACCTTTAGATTTTGAATGCCATGGCAAATCCCTGCCTACAGAAGACTTGTTATCAGACTGAAACACGTTTCATGCTTTTAACTCCAGAGAACACAATTTTAACTTCAGAAGTGTTTCCACCAGTAAGGCACACAGACAGACATGATTCCCACATGCTTAATCTTTATTGTGCGAATGTTGTTCAGAGCATTTATCACACTCTGTAGACACACGTTAAAAAAAAAATACACTAACAGTGGCTAGATTGATGGACAACATATTAAATCTATTTGGCGGCAACTTGTATGCATGCAGTTAACTCCGTGTACAAATCTTAGCCAGGAGGCCAGCCCAACTGGCGACCACCCAGAACATGGAGATGTACGTGATAGACAGACTGCCCACCCTCAGGCCCTTCATTCACAACCATCCGGTATCCATTGGTCAGGCCCAGGTTAGCAGCACACTTCTTGCCAACAATCATTAAATGCCCGAGAAGCTGGAGGAGAAAGAAAAAAAAAAGAAAAACAACAAACAGAAAACACACAGAAAAGGGGAAAGGGCAGGAAGGGAAGGAATGAGAGTAGAGAACCAATAAGCCAGTAAGCTAATTCTCAGAAATTCAGTCACTGCTCTTCAAATTGTTGTCTGCCTGCAACTGACATTTTCCAAGAAAAAGTATAAAGACTGACTACACATAATATAGGGGGAAATAGAACTATTGATTTTTTTCAGGCTGTAACAGACTACGAAGGTGTCATAGAAGCTAAATTTACTTCATGGTTAAAGTTCCTACTGCTTCTTCAGACAAAATAATATAATTCTGGTGGAAAAGAAACTTTATCTTACCATGTAAAGTTTACAGAATCTCTGAGCTTCATGTTTCTAGTTACAAATGAAATATTCAGCACCTCTCAGCTAACTTTCCTTTTCTTCACCTCTGACCTGCTAAAAACCCCCAAGCCCTTATTAGAGTAAGTGCTCCTGCATGCAAACAATGAAAATAGGCATCAGGATTACAAGATAACAAATACTTATTCATTTTGCAAGGAAAACACACACACACAGATATATTTTGCTTTCTCTGGTAAATTTTACTGGAAAACCTTACCTCCGTAATCTGTTTAAGCTAGAGGACAAGGATTATAGTATAGGAAAACTACTCTGCCTCTTGAAAATTCTAGAAGGAAAGGGCGACAGCCTAGTACATTGTGAATTAATTAGACATACAGTTTAGTGTACAGAAAACCTTTAGAGTACTTACAGATTCATCAGAATCTTCTGCTTCAGACAACCTGACAATTGGCTTCTTAGGAATCACTAAGAAATGTGTTGGAGCTTGGGGTGAAATATCATGGAATGCGAGGCACTGCAGAAACAGCAAACAGATAAAATATAATTTGCTTCAGAGAAAGATAAGAGTTTCAGTAAATCAGTATGTCCCACTAAATACATACTTCAGCAGACTATCAGATACCCCAAAAATAAGCAGAGATGTTAATTTTTCTTGAGTGGCCTATTATTCCATATCCTTCAATTTCTAAACACAAAACATTATTTACCAAGACTTGCTGGTATGAAAAAAAATCACTTTTCTGTAAAGTACTATTTAAAAGCTACAGCCTTCTCAGCAAAGTAATATGAAATCAGTTTAAAGATTTATTATTGCAACATAGGTATAACAACTATCAGAGCTGTTGGCAAGCATGCCTATAAAAAGTACATTAATGCTTATCTTTTTTTTATTAACACCATGTTTAACAAAATAAATGGCAAAGAGCTGCTAATCATCTTCCAGTTATGCCTGAATATTTCCTTGGTCGAAGACTGCAAAGCAATTCCAAAGATCCTGATGTTATGCAGTTGAGGCCATATTAAACTTCTGTTCTCAACAGCACCGAGTATTTCAGAGTAATGCATGACTGCCTTTCCTTCAGATATTCTCAAATTGAAAGAAAGGCATCACTTTTGAAATATGAACATCTGTCTGTAGTGACTAGCTGAATCCCGACTAAATACCAAAATTACAGCCAATCAGACACTGCATGCATTGCCCAAATCTCAAATTAGGAACTGCCAATAGGCAAGAGAAAATGAAGCTATGCCGCTTTGTACAAATGGCCAACCACAGAACTGGGACTTGCTACTGCAACTTCAACAAATGTGCAGATGCACAGGAGGCACTCAGCCATCATTAGTGCAAAGACATCTCTGACTTACCCATCACGTTTAACAGAAAAACATTGGTTATGTCATAGACAGTGGATACTGTAAAACACATACCTAGATTCTTCAAAATACTTATCTCCTAGATACTCTTCTTTGCGAAAAAGTTAATTTTCTTTGTAACTATACTGCTTTTTTATTCTGAGAAGAAATGTGGCTTTTGTAAAGAGTAAAGGCAGTGAAAAGCCCGAACTCAACTTGCATTAATCTTTTATAAACTTTATCTTTTATACACCAAGCCTGACTGGTCTTAAGGTTTCTTTAAGAAAACAATGCACAGTTTTGAATCTCTGATGAACTGCTCATTTCTCCCAAACAGGGAAGGGCAGTATGTGAATAATAAATGAATAAAACTAGTTTACACCCAATTAAATAAATCATACTTTGAGCTGACCATTTTGTAAGCAGCTTTTCTATTATCTGAACTCTCATAGATGCAGAATGCAAATGGCCAAACTGCATCAAAGAATTTAAGCAGCAAAAGATTGGAAGTGAATAGTTTTCTATGGTACAGAAAACAGAAGCAGCATTAAGGAAAAAGCACAATCACAGAAATTCATAAATGCATGGGAAACCAAACTTCATTCAGCAAATTTAGATTCAACTGGAAAAACAGTGATAAGGCATAATTCCACAGAGACTTTGCACTTTTCAGCATTTCCCTTTCTCTGAAGGTCAATTATTGATTAAAGCCTTCCTTACCCTTCTCCTTTAAACACTTCCAGCTACCTCTAAAAAGGCTCCTCCAGAAAATACCCGGCACCAAAGGCTGTCAAAGTGGGTTATACGCTCAGCGAAGCCAATGGCCTGATTCCTAATCAAGTAGCTCTCAGGTTACTTTGCTGTAGCCATTGCAGCTGAAGGAAAAGCTCACATAGATTTGACCCGGGTAAAGCAAGAGCACACACCTTCACATAAACACAGAGCAGTAACATATGCATGACTTTCAGAAAGCAGAAAACATTTCCAATATTCTTTAGAGCAGATGGCAACCGCAACAATTCTGCCATCTATTAAGAAAACACTGCCTCAATCTATCCATGATTTTTAAGCACATAAATCTGAAAAACTGCGAGTTTGCACAGTACACTGAGAATAATCTCTTACTTCAAAAGCAAAAGCCCCTGTTAGTGGGGGTCCTCTATTTCCATCTGAAGGGCGGGGGAAAAGAAGTGCAGGGAATCTTAACTGAATACTAGTTAGCTTACATTTTGGAAATAACCGCTGCATTGCTTCTAAAGCTAATTATTTCATTTAGGCCCTAACATGCTGTGATGCACCAGCAATCCCGCTCGGAGGTTCACTGCCAAAGCCTGGCAGGCAGAGCTGCATAACCTCTGCAGGGCTATTGACAGGCACATGGGAACCTGTAAAAGCAGCCAGTCGTGGTGCTCTGCTCGGAAGCCGCACAGAGGCTGCCTGTGAGCGGTAAAGGTTTCACAGTTACCCTCCCACACCAGCTGTGAGAACTCTCGACCCTTGGCAAGGAGCCCGATGCAGCTCCAGGGAGGGTGCAGGAAGGCGCGGAGGCGCCCCGCCCGCCCCGCCNCGCCCCCGGCCCCTGCACAGCCCGCACCTGCTCGTCCTCGTAGATGATGTTGGCGGGGATCTCCTTGCGGATGATCTTGCCGAAGATGGTGTCCCCGCCGGGACGCGCCGCCTGCGCCTTGCTGATCTCATCAGCCATGGCGGCCGCTCCCGCGCGGCTCCCGCCGACCCTCACGCCGGCTTCTCCCCGCAGCCACGCCCCCCGGCGCTCATTGGGCCAGAGCCGGCAGCCGCGCAAGCCCGCCCGGCTGATTGGTGGTTCTGTCTGTCATTGTCGCGCTGGGCCCCGCCCACCGCATGGCGCGCCCGCGCTGACCCGGGAGTCGCGGAGGGATCCGGGGGGAGGAGCTGCTGCAGGCTCCGCGCAGGGATCAACGCTGCGAAGGAAAAGGAGCTCATCAAAAGTAGTGCGGTGGCAGAAGAGGTTGTTGCTGGCAGAAGTACTGCTTAGCAAATCCAACCCTAATATCTGTGTGGTTTCTTGGGACAAGCCCCTGTAGGCTGCTCCGGGCCGGGCTGCCCTTTGCTTTTCCGTACAAGTTTGCAGGTGTTTAGTGCTCTTGAAATCAGGATCCTGCAGAAGGGCACTTTAATGTTCCAGCCCTTCTGCACATAAGTAATTTCGTAACCATGAAACAAACTAATCAATATGGCCAAGCAATAATTCACAGAGGGCAACACAAAGTTACACAACTATACATCTAGTTCTAAATGGGGGTTTTTTTGTGTATATGACACTAGTCATGAAATAAGAGAAATGGAAAAGCAGGGTAAAAAAATAACACAAACCTAAAAGAGTAACAACAAAGCTTCATTTTCATGCGGTTTAATAAGATCAAGTACCAGGTCCTGCACCTGGGTCGGCAACCACCCCTGCTATGAACACAGGCTGGGACACTGAGAGCAGCCCTGGGGAGAAGGACTTGGGGGTGCTGCTGGGTGAGAGGCTGGACATGACCCAGCCATGGGCACTCCCAGCCCAGAAAGCCAAACGTGTCCTGGGCTGCATCCAAAGCAGCGTGGGCAGCAGGGGAGGGAGGGGATTCTGCCCCTCTGCTCTGCTCTGGTGAGAGCCCACCTGCATCCAGCTCTGGGGTCCCAGCACGGAAAGGACATGGAACTGCTGGAGTGAGTCCAGAGGAGGGACACAGAGATGATCAGAGTGATGGAGCACCTCTCCCGTGACAAACGGCTGAGAGAATAGGGATTGTTCACTCTTGAAAAGAAAATACTTCAGGGTGATCTAATGGCAGCCTTCCAGTACCTNCCTACAAGAAAGATGGAGTCTTTTTACAAGGGCATGTAGTGACAGGACAAGGGGGAATGGCTTTAAACTCCATGATTGGAGGTTTAAATTGGCTATGAGGAAGGAATTCTTTACTGTGAGGGTGGTGAGGCACTGGAGCAGGCTGCCCTGAGAAGCTGTGGAAGCCCCATCCCTGGCAGTGTTCAAGACTAGGCTGGATGGAGCTCTGAACAACCTGGTCTAGTGAAAGATATCCCTGCCCATCATAGGGGCATTGGAACTAGATGACCTTTAATGTCCCTTCCAGCCCAGACCATTCCAGATTCTAAGATTTTCTAAATTTCACAAATAAAATAGATTGATTTCCCTGAAGTTTTGTCTAGGAAGATATTAATGTAGACATTTATATGTATTTGTCTCTAGACAAAAGACTCACAGAAAAGCATTCTGGAGGGAGGCAGGAAATAAATATTGCTAAGTGGCTTAATTACTGACTGCTGATTACCTGTACATGTTACAAAAAGAGCAGAATTTGTCATACACTTCTGGTAGTAAATCTGAACTAGTTAATTATGAACAAAACTCTGATAAAGCACATTGAACACTGAAATTATATTCTCTTCCTCAGATGATGGTTCTAAGTTAAGACATTTTGACATGTATATGTCCTACAGATGGTACTGGAGTTTTATGACAATTAAAAGAAGTGCTTCAAGGAAAAATTTCTTTGAATTATATTGTCTAACCATGGTTATTCAGCAAATATATGATTAATTTTATTCCCCCATTTTCTCAGGAATTAAAATGTATTTTGTGAAAGAATAGAAGATCTGATATTACTAACTAGACAGACTTAGAAGTTTAACATAAAATACTTACTTAGGATCCATTTGCACATGGTAATGTATTTTAAGTAGTTCCATGGGCTGCTGTGGAGTCAGTCTAGACAGCGTATATATATGTTAAGACATAAAAAAAACAAGTTTAGAAGTTTCTCTGAAAAAGCAAAAACTTTTTTTGTATAGTTGACTTCAGCATATATTTTTGGCTCGCCATGTAAACAGCAAATTTTATATTATTTTGAATAAAACAAGGTCTTTTCAAAGGGTCTAATTCATTCATTCACACCTGCAATAACTATTATTGAAAACAAATCTATGAATAAACATCTACTTCAAGTTTCTTTATAAGTTACACAGTAAAAAAATATTTAATACATGCTTACAAGTAAGAATTAATAATAAAATACTAAAATTATTGAGTAATAGTTTAGTATTCCCATATTTCAATTAGTTTACAATGTAATTGCAATTAAACAATTAAATAGACTGTGTATTGAAGCTAGAGGTCTAGTGAGCAGAAAAGCTGATTACACAGAAAATCCTTGTGCCTTTAGCTAATGCTGAATGATGTGTTAGTGAACTATAAGCTTGTTTGTTTTTCAGGAGACTGGCAATTCAGTGTAATGGATGTACCAGACATGGCCATGATGTGGCCAGGCCAAGGCTGGTGTGAGTAAGGCAAGCCCGGGCTGTGGGGGACTTGATGTGAGGAGGCAAGAAAGTGACCTGACTAGAGAGGGGAAATGACAGTGGAAGAAATGCCTGTTGGATAATACCAGAAGAAAAAAAGCCAGCCAGCTTGGCAGCTGTGATCCTGGGAACCCAGAAGTGTCTTTGAAAAGTGCAACTGGCCTCTTCTAAGTAGATCTGGGTACCTAGAAACTAGAGAAGTCCTGAGATTTACTGATAAGCGCAGAAACAAGGAACTGTAACTACAGCTTTTCTTGTGAAGCGGTGAAAAAATAGACTGGGAAAGAAGACGGCACCCCAAGTAAGGAAGGACTCTGAACTGCTGTTGGCTGTTCTAAGTGCAAGAGCAAGGAAACATAAAAAAAAAAAAAAAAAACTGATTTGAAGCAGCAGCAAACATCATCATTCACTGGCCATTACTAGGTGTTGCACAGAAACTGATGGCTGTCCAGTTACCCATTTGAAACAATTATATTTTTGTTCAGAAGAAGGGGTAGAACACACTCACTCGTCTTTGTGCTACCCTGGGCAGTGCTCTGCAGACCGTGGCAGGACCGTGTCCCCACCGCAGCTCCCCTCGGAGGGCAGGGGTCCCTGGGCCACGGGCAGCTCCAGCGGACCGAGGAGCCTGCGGGCAGCACTGCCTGCCTGCTCTGCACCCCCTTCAGCTCCTCCTGCAGGCCTTGGCATACCAGGCACTGTTTGGATAGCCAAGAAGGCCAATGGGATACTGGGGTGCATTAGGAAGAGCACTGCCAGCAGGTCCAGGGAGGTGATCCTGACCCTTTACTGTGCCCTGGTGAGGCACATCTGGAGCGCTGTGTCCAGTTCTGGCTCCTCAGTGCAAGAGATACGTGGAGCTCCTGGAGCGGGTCCAGCAGAGGGTGGGGAAGGTGGGGCTGGAGCATCTCTCTTTCAAGGAAAGGCTGTGGGCGCTGGGCCTGATCAGCTTCGAGACGACTCAGAGGGAACTTCAGCAATGTCTATGAGTATCAGTGGATGGAGCCAGGCTCTTCTCAGANACCCACACACACATTCTGTCCTTGCGGGAGCCTCAGCTTTGTAGCTTTTGTAGAGCCAAAAGACATAGGCTTTCAGGACAAGAAGGACAAAAAGCTGCGTAAAAGAAAGAAGGGGTTTGCACGCAGAGGCCGTTGCGGAAAAAGGAAGCGAGGTGTGATAAGCAGAGGTTAGAATACATGAAAAGCACTTCTCGTGAGAGTGAGATAGGGAAAAAGAAAGATTTAAAATTGTTAAACCTTTTCATTTCTACGCTGTAATGTCCTATCGCTACCTCGGACAGAAGTGTCGTGACTTGTAGTTTTAGGAGTACAATCGACAGGTGTTGGCGGAGCTCTCTGTTAAAGCAGGGGACTGTAGAGGTCAGAGGTGTCTGCATTAATATGTCTTGATCAAGACCATTTAATGCAGCTGCTCTGTGGCTGCTGTGGTGAAAGATTTCCAGGAGGGGTTTGCAGATACTGAATCAGAGAATATCGTGGATTAGAAAAGAACCACAAAAATGACTGAGTCCAGCTTCTGGCCCTGCACACGACCATTACCAGGAGTCATACCTTGTGCCTGAGAGAGTTGTGTAAAGCCTCCTGAGCTTTGTCAGGCTGGTGCTGTGACCGCTTCCTGGGAGTGCCTAACCACCCTCTCAGGGAAGAACCTTTTCCTGATACCCAGCCTAAACCACCCCTGACACAACTTCAGGCCATACCCTCAGGCCCTGTCACTGGGCACCACAGAGAGAAGAGATCAGTGCCTGCCCCTCCTCCTCCTCCCCTCATGAGGAAGGGTAGGAAGATGCCTGAAAATGGCTCATCAAATTGCTCAGAATAACCATAAAAAACTTCAAGTTTTTCCATACATGTCTTCAACATAAAACCACTTGTAATATTCATTTGCTCTTGAAGAGACGGCAAAAATACTGTGGGGTAGAAAAATTTTAGGATACTGAAATACCTGCAAAGCAAGAACTTTATGTGTTGTGTTTTGATTCTGTGGGTTTACTTTCCACAGATTCATCCATTCGCTAGGGAATGGTGCAGTTAAAGGCAACATGGCTCTTGTCATTTGCTGGTTTTTTTCTGAGCTATAGCCCTGTGTTTCCTCTATGTCTTTCTAAAAATACTTGGAATACTAATCATGAGAAAACAATCTGAGATTGTAGTATGAAGTACCTGGAATTGTGCCCTCTAGAGATGCCAAAACACGATAGGAAATACTAAAAAGAGCTTCAAGTGGTATATTATTATCAAGATTATGTTTTTCTGGTGCTCGTCAGAGATTCTTTTTAGTCTGTGGCAAGCACCAGAACAGTCTCATAAGGATTTGAGGATTTCTGTAATTCATTACCATCTGTATGAATGATCTACCAAAACCACACAACTGAGCTGTGCTTCTCAGGGGGTTTGCTTTTCACATGTATTCAGGTATGTCTTCTCTGCATTGTAAATCCTAATTTTTTGAGTGTTTGCTTTTACTGAAGTTTTCATTTGCTGACTTGGCAGTTGTATTTAAGGGAAGGACTTTGCATTGGTTTTACCTGCCCACCTGTAGAAGAGTTTTATGTGAGAATACTTCAGCCGTTTCTATTTCTTTTTCACTAGCTGGAGAGTATCCACTGATGTATCCTTGACAGTGCGTTCAACTAACTTGGCTTTTAGAGCTACTCTGGTTCTATTTGGTTTCTTTGACATTGGCACAATAAATAATGCTTGTGTCCATGTGTTTTCAGGATTATATTCCCATCATGCCAAATAATTACTTAGGATTGTGGTGCCAGCATCTTAGGGTAGTTTGAAATATCTAAGATTTTGATGTCTTAAGATTTTGATGACATCTGCTTTGGCTGAAAGTTTTTTTTGTCAGCAATTTAAGTAAAGTATCTTAGGTACTGATTCCATATCAAATTCTGTACTAAATAAAAAGAACATGAAACTTCAACCAAAACATTTTCAATTGTAACATATTCATTTTAACTAACAATCCTGCTAACAAATAAGTTAATTCTCTTGATGTTGTATTGGCAGGTTTTGAAGCTTTTTAAGTCGTTGCACAGAACAAGGCAAGAAGTCTTTAAGAATGATACCAAAGCCCTTGAAGGTGAGATACTTGTTTTGTGTGGCGTGTGCTTACCTATACTTCTGTGGAACTTTATTCTTGGAATACAGAAAAAGAGAATTCTTAACATAATCATTCTTTAAACTTCTCCCTTCTATAATTTTCAAGTAATCATCAGGAAAACTTCTGTGTCCATAACCAGATATCCTTTAATTTGAAACAAAAAAATGGTCCTTAGACTCAAGCACCCAACTCATATTGTGGAAGGGAAACATCTCTTTTTTAAATGTTCCTGATCTTTCCTGTTTTTTGTTTACTTTATTTAGCTGCAAGACAAAAGATAAATGAAGAATTCAGAAATAACCGAAATGAGACATCTGAAGAGAAGATAAATGAGGTATTCTCTTGCTTTCTGTTGTTTGGGATTTTTTTTCCACTTTATATAAGAATATTTAGAAATTAGTTTTTTACTTAAGAATCTCTAAACCAATGTAAACACATTGAGACATGAAAGCCAGGTTTGCTTAGAAAGACTTAAACATGGATCTTTGTTTATAAATATATAGATACCTCCAGTGATATTAATACTATGTTCTAGAATTTTATACATACAAAAACACCTAAGTAGAAAGTGTGTTGTGATAGTTCAAGGTGATTATTTTGAAGTTTATCATAAAAATATAGGAGAAAATGTTTAAAGTTGCTGTTTCATGTAAATATTTTATGCTTTGCTCATAATATCTGTCTGCACTGTGGTCACTTAAATTTGCCTGATCATTGTTGTGAAGGCAAACACAGAAGCAAACAGAGAAATTAAACAAACTGCTCAGTTGCTGACAGATCACAGATGAGTCAGCATCTTTGTGGAAGGCAAAAACCAGCAAAATTATTATGACTGATTGTAGTATAGTATAGTTGTAGTACATATTAATTATAATGGAGGGATTTTTTTGCTTCTTCCTTCCTCATCATGCATTAAAAGTACAGCATGCTGTTAACTAAGCTAGCTACCTTTGCTCAATTGTCACCTTAATGCTTTTTGCTTAGTCATTTTTTCTGAAACTTACTGTGATCTGAAACAGAACTTCTGCATTTTAGATCTTTTTAATTATTAACATCCATACGGAGTAAATAATTTAGTCCCTGTCATTCAGCCTTTTCTTAGGCTGTATTTCCATTGTCCCTGGGCACTGGTTGGAATAAAGTACCTACATCTGTCCCTTGCGGAAATAAATGTAAACCTTTTCCTCATACCAGCCACTGAAGAGTAACGTAAATAGTTCTGACCATTTAGCTAGGGGTTCCTGGATTTCAGCTTGTTATCAGCCTCCTGTAGTAATACTCAGTGTTGGTGTTACCACTGTCTGATCAGCTAAATTATGTGGTTCAGGGTTGGTTTTTTAAAATAGATGTACAGGAAAAACATCTGCTGTAATTTTGAAATCTGTATTTGTTTTGTATGTACGAATTACACATATGTAACTTTTTAATATGGGTTAGTTGATACTTGATTAACCTTGTCAGTGAAAGAAATACTAGACTTCCATCCCACCACACACTCTTGGAGCATCACAAGCTGTCATAATAATTACATGTACACATGTATACATGAATAGACTTGGTTGCAGAGGAGCTGAATCAAATTTTATACAGGACTTGAGAAAGGTCAGGCACTTGCTTGCATTAGCATGGTGCTTTTAGTGTTCTGCTTTGGATAGCAACTAAAAAATGGAATATTGACCAGCCAGAATACAAAGCTACAGTGTATTCTAATATGACAACAAGTATTTGTATCTGTATGTACTTGCACATGTCAAGCTTGCAGTGACATAAGGAGATAAAGCTAACTGTCTACAGTATGAGAATGAGAAATGTGGTAGCTGAATCTAATGCACTGGTTTTAGTTCAGATCAGGAGTGCACTTACGAAGTTACCTTGGTTATTTGCACTTCCTGTGATTTGTTTTGTCAAGTGTCAGAGCAACTAGCAGAATTCCCTTAAGATCAATCTGAAGAGGAAGCTGTGCTTCAGGAGCATGCAGCCTGGCTGCTAATGGACTTTCAGCAAGGGGAACTGGAGGCTACCTGCTCCAAGCCCTTAAAAGGACAAAGCATGAGAAGTGCAGTCTAGATGTCAAGTATTGAACTCTAACCTTTGCAAAGATCCATTTGTGTTGGTACACACTACTTCCTAGTGTGAGCATGTCTCCTGAAATGTCTCACTTTAGCAATTTCATTTATTTCTTGCACAGGTATCATGCAAATAAGTATTAGACTTCTGTAGTGGCTCAGGAAAGCTAGCAAGGGTGCTTCAGCTTATCCTCTTAGTGAGAGAAGGAAATCTAGGCCTTTTGCCAAATACTAATGCCTCTGCTAATCTTTAGGTAGTGCCTTGTTTCTGCACAGTTTTTCTGTGAAACGTCAGTGTTTTTAATTCTTGTAATGTTTTACCCTTGTTTTTGTCTCCTTATTTCAGGAGCAGTAGTGTTGAAAGAATGAGATTGCCCTTTCACTATGGGAAGTCAAATGTTATTGAGGCATTTGTGAGTGTCTTTGATCAGTGGAAACGAGTAAATTGTTTTGTAGTTGCATTTCACCTTAGTCATTTGCAGTTTTAATTGGGTACATACATGTATGCACCGGTGTACATTACTATGCCAAAGTTTCCCTCACTTTGTGCTCCATGTCAAGGTCACTTACATACCAAACTGTAAGTTATTCCAGGTTCTCCAAGGCAGAAGCAATGTATGCATAGTCCATAAGTAACTGAGTAGTACAACCTAATGACTTTATTATTTGAATAGTTGTTTAGTATGGAAAATGTCTTCAGAAATAGTCACGTGTAATTTAAATTACTCTGTTGTTCCTCTCTTCTTGTTCCTTTTACTAGCTTCTGAAAATAGGTTCAGATGTTGAAGTGATTCTCAGGACTTCTGTTATTCAGGCAGTTCACACAGATTCTGATAAAATAGGTGAGTAAGCCTGCATGCTAAAAAGATACTTAAATATGTTATGGTTTAGTAAATAAATACAGATTGTGAAAATAAAGAAAGGAATAGGCAAATAGCCTGTCTGTTACTCTCTGCCAAAATTCTTAATGTAAGCTATTCATTAATGTCACTACGTAGGATAGGTGGAGGTTTCAAAGGTACAAAGTTTCTACACAAATGTTTTGAAGTATGGAGGCTGGTAGAAAAGAGGCAATGATTGCTTTTAATGCCCTTAACTAGCTGTAACTATTAGGAAGGTCAACAATTAGATAGCTAGTCAGCATGCATGTAAAGGCTGGTAAGTCAGCATATGTCTAAAGGCAGTAGCCACAGTATCTATCTGTAGGTGCATGCTCTAACAAATAGGGAAGAGCTGCCTGAGGAAAATTAGCGAGTGCAGTATGTACACTGACCATAGAATAGCTTTTTCTTTGAGGATTGAGAGTTCCTTTCCAAAACTTTTTCCCAACAATTTCAGTTTCAGGTTATGCTGTGTAAGATTTGTGACACGGTGATTGCCTTGATGCAAAGTCTGTCAAATTCTGAAATCCTGATTCTTGGTTTAGAAGTTCTTTTCTCTTACAGTCAAAAAGAGAAGTGCTAGGTAGGCTCAGCATACAACTATGTGGTAGAGAATACAGGAAATCTTCAGCTGAGTACATTGTTTCCTTTTACTTCTGTTAGGTGTTGTCTGTAAAGTTTTGTACCAATTTTCAGTTTAAAGTTTGGTAAAACATTTACCTTTAAAACAGCAATTATGATCAAGTCCAAAGATAAGTCTGGACCAGTGTCAAGTCTTCCAGGGTGATTCCAGGCAGATAACAGTTGAAGAATAGAAACAGACAGAGTGAATTTGCACCTCTTTCAGCTCTTCACACCTGGAAGCACTTCTTGAGTCAGGGATTTTTTCTGGTTTAATTATATTCAATGAGCTTCTCTTCAATCACTTGTTATTTTCATCAAGCTGTTCATGAATTTTAAAGTCCTTTATTGCCTCTTTTTTGTTCACTACCCCCCATGAAACAGCTTCTCTCAGAAACTACAGGTGAATGCCTGTGATTATTCTGTTGTTATTCACTGCACGCTGTGGGAAAGGAGGCCTTTATACACACAGTGATGGCACAGTAATGTTTTCTCTTTCATTTTCAACTGGATTCCTGCTAATAGTCACTGCTAATTCTAAATTTAATTTTTGGCTGCCAAGTGTACATATTATGTATTTATTTTTACAAAATTGTACTCCTTAAAGTCATCAGAGTGTTCATAATCAGTTTTAAACTTATCACTTACTTTGTGAGGTTAGTATTTTTCTTGACCTGTGCGCATTGCATATCTCTAGGTGTAATTTTGTCTGTCAATTTATTGGCTACTCAGTCAAGTCTTAAACTTGTCTTGCTATTTTTCACAGTAAGCCATTTTCTTAATGAAAGGGATGGTATAATTAAAAGCTTTCCTTCACAGGTTAATTACAAATACTTTGAACAGTGACATGCCAACAAAAATACCTGTAGAACTCCATGTTTGACATCACTCTGATGGATGACCTGATCATGTGTTGTTCACATCTTACAGTTTAACCAGTGATTTATCTGTGCAAGACTTCTGTCATAATAAGGCTGTTGTTTTATAAAAGCATTGACTGAAGGACTTTTGGGAATCCAAATGTGGTAACCTCTGAAGAGTCATTCAGAGACCTCCAGCAGGGACTGTAAGGCAGAACTTCACTTGCAAAAGCCACATGGATTCATGTTCAAATTCTAGCTTGTATTCTAATCCTGTGTGAGTGTGTAGGGATGGGGTTAGGGCAGCCAGGTGTATCAGCAACAGAGGAAGAGGAGAGAAAACGTGAGCTTGCAGATAAATAGGACAGGGGACCTGGTAACAAAGGACAGAGTGGTCAGTTCTGTGTCAATATAGTAGCAGTAACTTCCTCTAGGTGCTTTCTTTTCCTGTTGGCCTTTAAAATAGGCGTGACAAGATAAATATTACAGATCAGATTCCAAGACTTGGGGGAGAGAGCTAAGTCAAATCCAGTATTCATTTTTTAAATTGTTGAAGTAAGCATAATATGACTCAGGCTTGAAAAAAAAGCCATTCACCCCCCTCCTAAAAGTTACTTCAAAACTTTATAATTTTTTGTGGCTTCTTAATATCAAAATTTTCAATACTTATACAAGGAGTCCGGAAAACATTATTGTGACCAACTGGAAGTAAACTCTTTGTATGATTTTGTCTTTGATAGATATTATGATGCTGCTTGTACACTTACCAGAAGTTCAGATCCTCATATTAATGACTGGATTTTTTTTTGTAAATGTAAAAACAACTTCAGAATTTGAAATAGTTTTTTTCTATAAGATAATAGTCTTACTGCTTTCTTTTTCTATTTCAGTACTCATACCCAGGAAAGATCTGCTACAGGACAACACTCCTTACTTAGATAAACCAACAAAAAAGCAAGAATCCTGAGGAAATACTGTTAGCAGGATAAAGAGACTAAAATCAACTCACTGTTTTCATTGAGTGCTGTGATGTCATCATGCACTTGTTTTGTGGAAGATAGTAATACTTTCACAGAACTTAAAAGTACAGTGCTGAATTGTGTTACTTTCACCAGGAATTCTTCTGATTACGACAGCTATCAGATAGACATTGTTTCCCAGCAATCCAGGGTTTTTCAAAGCTATATAAAAATTAAATGGAGTACTAAATACTGGTAATATTTATTTTTAAGTTTATTGTCAATCATATGCTTCTTTGAAGTAATGGAAAAACATCTTGTGGCTTTTAACATTAAGTTTATGCTTTGCACCAAAAGCATGATTTCTGAAGTTGTCATCAGTTGTACACTAGTGTACTGTGGTGCTTGAGAAACTTCCTAAAGGTTTATCTGAATAAATTATTCGTGTTTTACAGATGGGAGAGCATGTCTGGTGTTTTTCTTGTCCTGCACACTCTGGAATGAGTAGGAATGTTAGAGTTTGAGTTCTCAGATGACAGCACAAGAGAACCCAGCCACAACATAACCTAGGGATGTTGGTTTAGATCATATGGTTTATGAATTGAATTTATGGTTTGTGTTTTAACTTGTAATCATTGAGTGACTCAGGCATTTTCCAAAGAAAAGGGCCTTGCTGTTTAGTTGCAATTGAACTTGCCTGGAGTGAATATATGAAAAGTTAAGCCCTAATTATTTGCATTTTTTTTGAAAGGATACTTCCTTGCTTCTTGTGGAATTCATCTCAATGATCTGTTCACCTCCATTTTAATTAGAAGGAGGTACAACAGCAGTGATACATAGAATCTTTGCTTCAGGAAGTTGGTAACAGGCACCACCCTAGGATCTAAGTACCTCACACAGGAGTGAGGTGGTCCAGTAACACGTCTCACCTCATGAGTGCCAGTGCACCTGTTTATTTTCAGTGTCCAAGATGTCAGAATTGCATATCTGTGTGTGTACTGACTTCAGCTTGACTGGCTGAGTAAACCAGAAAACTCATGCCTTTATCCAGTCTCTTTTTCTCACAAAGCATGTCATGTGTGACAAGTGCTCCGTTCTTTAAAACTGTTGCCTCTGGCTGCCATGAGCAGGGCAGCCAGCAGCAAATATAGCTGTCAGTAACCCTCTTTGAATTGCACTGATACTCCCTGCACTGTAGCTAAAAGGCAGCAGGCACAAATGGGAGATAGAATGGAATAACTGCAGTTATTGCCATTTGTTGTCTGGTGACTCCACTACAAATGTCTCAGTCTGTAGGGGATGTCCTGTTCTAGGCCCCTGGTATTGTTTACTTCCCTAAGGACAAGCTATATTCTATGTCTGGTTTCTGATCCTTCTGCAGCCTGCCTACATTGACTTTTTTTTCCCATAAGAGGCATAAGAGAGTCATATGCCAGAGAGAGAAAATACAAGGTAGTTGCAACTGTAAAGAGAAAGCAGAGCATTGCCTCAGGTGAAATGATTTAACTTTTAAGCAGAAGTAATTAAACTGGGCTCTGGCAAGACTGGCAAATTATATAACCATTAAGGTGTACATCCCATGGCATGTTGGAACTGGGGGGAATTCACCTCTTGTAGCCACTGTTTTAGGCTGTGGGTGAAGCCTTAGAGATTTTATTCTTCAGATTGATTTTATAGAACCGAGGCCTCGTGAGTTTTCACTCTTTCCCTACTGATATAAAATAAATTGCCCATTATCATGAAAAATGTAGTAAAAGACTTCAGTGATGTCAGTGATAGATGGTGGTCTTCTATATGCTGTTTGATGAAGCCCCAAGTGGAGAAATTTTTCATGTGAGTACTGCTTTGGTATTGTTCTGCTGTCACATGTTTCAGGGTTTCATTTTAGTAATAATGCATCAGTAGAAATACAGTAGGGAAGTGTCAACTTACAGGATCAGGCTTGCAATTCAGTGGGCATTTGTGTCCTTCATCTTACCTATATCTTGAATACTCAAAATGAGAATCAATCACTTGAATAACTTACACAGCTGGTGAAAATAAAGTACGTGGTACAAATAGTTGGTACAGTTTGTTGGTCTTCATAATGATTGTTATTACACTCCTGTGCAGTATCTTATGGTGTGCGCATTAACATTCCACGTTCCTGCTGTCCCTGTGCATTCCTGGGCAGCAAAGACAAACCAAATTCTGCAGTGTTGAGATGAAGAAAATCAAGATGATACAAAAAAGACATAAGAGGCTGACAGGCCTATTCCTTCCTTCCTTCTTATTCAATGTGATCTTAAATAGGAATCCAGTGGGTATTCAGACCAGGGATCCAAATATGTTACTGAGCCTAAAAGTATCTCAGATTTGGTTACTGTCTGGGCCCAGCAGGTGTTTGCTTTCTTCAAATTTAACTTTTCAGCCTTGAAAGAATCTCACAAACTTGCTTAATGAGCAGCTGGTAATTAAAGGCTTCTTCATGCTAGTTGGTCATCATGACTATTTCTCTTCTCCTTATTTTGTGCTTACCTGTTGGTTTGCATTCCAGAACCCAGCCATCACCCCAGTTTCCATTTCCATGTTTAATTTCACTCTGGGTATGAATCTCATCTTGATATTGCTGGGTTTGTGCTCATATATCTTATTTTTTTATTAATACCAATAATCAATAATAAATAAAAAGGAACTATTGTTGCAATCTCTCTTTGTAAAGTTTGAAGTCAGCTGAAACTTCAAGTAATTTCAGGGATTTTCACTTAATGGCTTAGGAGGGGGAAAGGGTGAATAGGTTCACAATCACACATTTCAATCACATTAAAGCTTTTTACTTTATTTTACTTTTACTGGAACAGCAGAATTTCGAAAGCAAATGGATGTGCCTTTCCTTTCAGAGTATGTATCATCAATCATAAAAGATATGCCTTGAAGGTAATAGTTCTTTATACTGCAGTTAACCATACCCATCTCAAAAAAATCCAGAGAGATCTTCTGCAGGCAGACAGGAGGTGCTCTTGGAAAAGCCTCGGTGCTAGTTCAGATCTGCTACAGTTCAGCTGCCAGAGCCAAGAGGTCAGCGTGGCTTGACCAGCACACGTTGCTGTGCAGGGCTGTGTCCATGACCTGTTCAGAGACACCAGCAGCACTGCTTAGCAGGACCTGACATTCTACAGGCTGGTGTTTTTTCAGGTCTGCTCAAGGTACTCACCTGTGTACAGAGTTTGGCAGAAGAGATGTCACCTCAGTGATTCCATGTAGCAAAATTCTATGCACTTCAGCTTTTGGCCTCATCTACCAGAGATGCATCTTTTAGAGCCTTCTGCCTTGGTATTCTCTTTCATGAAGTGTTGGCTTCATATACACTGTAGTTTTATTGAGAGTATTAAATACATCCGAAGAGTATTTCTGGATTAAATACCAAGTTTTGATCTTGTGCTAACCACATTTCTCTCTCCTTTATTTAACAGTTTCAAAGTAAAAATTTCTTCAGTTGTTTTTTCCCCACAAGATCAGGATAGGGATCAAGCATGGTATTAGTATGTTTTCTATAGCCTGATGTTCATAAAACAGAGGTGATAGATTTAATCTATGAATCGATTTTGTTTGTGTGGGTGGAATTTGTGTTGAACTCTTAATGGTTTCAGGTGAAACCAGGTGGTTTTTCTAATTTAGCAGGAGAAAATTAATCCCCTTCTCTGTTCCTGTGCACTTCGGTAAAGGAAGCATTTAGCTGCTAATCTTACAAGGAGTGCTTTTAAACCACAAATGTATTTTACAAAGACTTGATCTGGAAGTAGCATTAAAAGTTTAATGTGGAAAAGTGGCTTGTACCTTCCCTAAGGAGCTGAGGTCTCAGTTTTTCGGGTAATATGAGATCAGGAAACCTGTGGCAACTTCAGTGGCATAAGCATTTACTCTTTTTATTTTTAGAGGTCCTGCCAGCAGAAGGAGCTGAAGTAGTTTGCATGCTGCATAAAATTATCAGTCCTGTTTGTGTCACACTGGGCTTGTAAATACAGCTTCAAGTACTGGCAGTTCTTTTAACTTCCTTTACAAAAGGAAAAGAAATATTGACAATTGAAAACTAAAAATAAAGGCTGACCAGCTAACAGGAAGAGCTGAGACCTAATACTTCCCAGCCTTAGATAAGTTTTTCCAAACTACTTGCAAAATTCAATGCTAAAGGCTGAAGTTTGGTAGGCTGTCAAATCTTTGATCTTTAGTTTTATGAGAAAGTAATTACCTAACACAAAGCACAAATAGGAACATGAATTGAGTATTAAGGTTGGTATTTCATATTAAGGATATTGAGGTGCTGGAGCGTGTCCAGTGAAGGTCAACAAGGCTTGTGAAGTGTCTAGGAAACATGCCTTGTGAGGAGTTATTGAGGTAGCTGGGTTTCTTTAGTCACCAGAAGAGGCCCAGGGGAGACCTCATTGCTCTCTACAACTCCCTGAGATTAAGCTGTGGTGAGGTGGGGGTTGGTCTCTTCTACTGTGCCTGCAGTGAGAGGATGAGAGGAAATGGCCTTCAGCTGAGACAGGAGAATCAGATTAGACGTTAGAAAAATTTTTTTCACTGTTAGGACATGTCAGGCATTGGAATAGGTTGTCCTGGGAGCTGGTGGAGTCACCATCTCTGGAGGTGTTTAAGAGGCATCTGAATTTTGTGCTGGGTGATGTGGATTAGTGGGTTGATGGTTGGACTTGGCAATCTTAGAGGTCTCTTCCAACTTTGATGATTCTATGATTTCACACTTAAAAAGTTTTATGTTTCTATAGTAGAAATCCAGTCATCTTTGAGGGTAAAGTATATGTAGTTTCTTCGAGGGTAAATCCGTGGTGTAGATATCCAAATAACTAATTCTGTTGAATGACTTCACTAGTGAAGCTTGTATGATAGGTTTATTCACTTTTTTTTAGAATTCTGGTCTGCTATGGCTTTTTTTTTTTTCTGCCAGCAAGAATAAGTCTGCGGAGAGGAAAAGAGAGGAAGGTCATGTCTTTATACTTTGAAAAATAGCAATAAGTTTAAATAATTTGCTCTTTTTATATACAAATATTTCCATTTAGTTAGAACTTCAGTAATCTGGTTTGCCTCAGACGGAAGAGTAAAAGCACCTACTTTTCAAATTATGCTTTCCTTTTTCTTGTAGTGCATCCTTCAGCTTTTCATCTCATCTACACAAAAGGCTGTGGCTCGGATCCAGGATTAGTCAGGATTAAATAAACAGCTAGTGAACTATGGCCTCTTTAACCTCAGGGAGAGGATGGCTTTGTGTTGGGCCATAAAAGTGGGAAGAATTCTGCTGTTACACCTGCTGCTGTAGCGGTGGCAGCCCTGTTCTCTGAGGCTGTAGGTGAAGGTTGGCTCAGCTGCGCAGAACCACCCTTTCCAGCTGAAGGACATCTCTGTAACTGAGCATGGGAATTTTGTCACTCTGCTCACTGTGCACCAGAGCTCTGGTAGTCAGAACAAGCAGGCAGTGGCCTGTAAAATGCTCTGCACTTTTCCCAGTCAGTTTGTAAGGGAAAAAACAAAAAGGTCATTGCAATGCTTCCTTGCTGCTCCAAGTGTGTATTTATTAAGTGGTCTCTTGCTGTCCACCTGCAGATGAGCCAGCACTGATGTTGCTGTGTGGATCTTTTATCCATCCATTCGTGCGTTTTCTGCTTGGGAGGGCCACTATCCTTTGCTTCAGGTTTTCTCCTGATGCTTAGAGATACAGTCTGAAGTCAGTTTCTTGGAGGGTTTTTGGAGGACAAACTACCCGTGGAAAAAAATGTGCTTTTAAGGACAAGGGAGGGACAAACCTGATTTTTCACACATAGCTGTGTCTGTCGGTTTCACAATGGGACGAGCTGTAATGCTCTTGGATATGATTTCAAAGGCTACTTAATATATATAGTAACCTTTTTAGCAGTTTGCCTTGTTATTCTGTAACATATTACACTATCAGGGGAAGAGATCTCCTACATAGTGCTGAGAAGGATCGAAGAAGGAATTCTTATCTGGCTGAAAATAGCCCCTGAAGGAATTTCCCTTTAATATTAAGAGCATGCCAGATTTTAAAATTTTTTTGTCACTGATATTTAATTATGTATGTGGTTTCCTCAGTAATTTTCCTCCAAACAGGCTTTGTGGAAATACAAGCAGACAAGTGCTCTCACTGGACCCTGCAGTATTGTCCAACAGCAGCTGAGGTAAGTCTGGCTTCTGTCAAACCAATAAATGAAGTCCAAAATGAATGAGCAAGAGCATTAAAATGCATAGCAGGAAGAGTAAATGGAAAAAAGGAATAATAAGGACTGATTCTGCACAAGTGAAACAAAAATTTCCATGTACTAAATGGTTCTTTAAACTATTTTCCTCTATAGATAAATGTCAGATTTTCATTGTTTAATTATAGTCTGCAGTGCAGCCTGGAGGTGAAAAGAAGACTGATAATGTTTAGACTAAAGAGGAGACTGAATATAGAAATAGTAAAGGCAAGGAGTATATTAAATTTGTGCTTGGTCTGGCTTCATTACAATCATAATTAGAACTGCAGCATGTTCAGAAAGTAATTTGTTTGAGCAGAAAGGTTTAGGGTCAATTACCTGGTTTGCCATCATTTTTCTGTGTAATTTTGCCTGTTTCTGCTTTCTTTCAGGTGCATTCAGTAGCACTTAGATAAACAATTACTCAGCTGCAATGACTTGAGGAGATTTCTGACTGTATATTGTATTCCTTATGGAGAATGAAGGAAGAAAATTTCCACTATAAGAGGACAATAAACCTCTTAAATGTTAAAATGAGGAAGATCATATCAAAAGTTTACCCATATTACTTTCTGGTAATATTGTAAATGTGTACACATTAGGTAGGAAGCTCTAAGCTTCCCACGTTTTCATCAAAATACATAATTAAATCATTATAAGCATGCTAGGTGTGAGAAAAGGAAACATGTCAACTTATGTCAGACTGACAATACAAAACCTTAAAAAAAAAGGAAAAAAGGACTCTAGAAATGATGAGGATTCTTTTGCAATGCCTTTAATGTGTGTTCAGAGAAGAAGCCATGTAGAAAGGCCTCAGGTGGGCAGAACTGTGACAGGTATGCTTCTCAGCACTGCTCTGGTTTAGGTGCTGTGTGAAAGGCAAAATTTAGGGAATCTGTGGCTCCAGTGACAAAACATTTTACACATAGTTGTAAAGGGTGCATTACCTGCCTTTGTCAGATGGGAAAGATGTTATGATGCAGCAGCTACATCAAATGATGAATCATACTTTAAAGCATGCTGTATGATGTACTTCCCATCACCCCAGGAGAGATTTGTTTGAAATTCTGTTTTAAGATGTATGTTGAGATTTCTTTCACTATTTTCTAAACCACATTTCAGTGAATATTGGAAACTACGAATGCCTAAAATGGAGAAGAAACATGAAAATGTCGGCACATGTTTTTTTCCTCCATTTCAGGGCAGAACACTCCAAATACGCAGGAAAAAAGGAGTGCAAAAAAAGTGCCCAAAACCCGGGGGAAAAAGTACACAACACTGTTTCTGTGATCAAGACATCCAGTAAAGTCTACTGCAGATTTCATCATTTTGTTCTTGTACAATTCCATTTATTTAAAACAGTTTTCCAACAAGTAAAGTAATTTATCAGATATACAGTAAGTCAAACCACAACCTGATCTCTCAGGGATTTCTCCTAAGTGCTATTTCCTCTACTCTATGTCAAAGAAAGAAAATAATTAGGGAAAGACAACATTTTAAAGAAACAACAACAACAACAACAACAACAAAAAAATGCAATAGCATTTGAACTGAATGGCCTGTAATATCTGGAACAGATTTGAAACTAAAATCCCATTGAATCCTAAAATTCCCCACCTTTTTGGAAGTGATGTGGCTCTACAAATTCTAGCAAAAAGAAAAAAATTTTAAGAATTTTTGCATTTATTTTTATTTATGTATTTATTTTTGTTTTATTTACAGGACTGTTTCATATGTGGAAATTGCTACGGGCTGCTAAGTAGAGGTGCAAAAGCTACCTTAGGAGTTATTAAACAGGTGAAGAAATAATGTTTTGTATTCATTCCAATCTGAATTTAGGAATAAATCTCCAAGGCAGAATCCATATACATAAGGAAATGAAGAAGACTGAGCTGTAGTTCTGGCTCGGTAAAACAGCACTCTTGTGTGACATGATTACTCTGCAAATATATGCCTTCAGAAGGTAAGGTAAGGCTGGGACAATTTAACAGCTATAACCAGCTAAGAAGAAGTGAGGAAAATACAGATGGAATATGAAGAGCATGAAGTGCAGTTCTTAATGATGTCAATTAGACTGCAATCAGTGAATTCTCATAGTGAAGTATTGCCTCCTGGAAAGCAGACACCCTTTTTGTTAGGGGGTTTGAAGTCTTACCATCCACAGTATCAGAGTATATTCAATAGAAACAATAGAATGAGTAGGAATGGGGATTCAGCTGGAGGCTTGGAAAATAATGTGTTATACCAGCTACATAATATGTTTGTTAAAGTAATTCAGAAGCAATGCGCTCAGCTACACTGAAGGTAGCAGAAGCTGAAAGGGAAGGAGATTCTTACATCTCCACCATTGCTTATAAGCAAATGAGGAGATAAGGAGATAGAATAAAAAAAGGTGTTGTGCTGCACTTGGTGGAAGTATACCTATACCCCTCTGTAGTTCATGACCTCTGCAGTAGAAAATGTTCCTGCCAGGTGACACAAGATGAAAATCCAGTGAGATGCCAGTCTTCTTTTTTTGTCTTGATAGTTTTTGTTTGAGCACTGCACATTGGACCTCTACCTGTGTGTGGTGGGTTGAAACTGGTTAGATGCCAGGTAGCCGCCAAAGCTGCTCTATCCATCCCATTCTCAGCTGGACAGAGGAGAGAAAATATAACAAAACGCTTGTAGGATAAGGACAGGGAGGGACCACCCACCTGTTACCATCATGGGCAAAACAGGATCCATGAATGGAAAGTAGTTGAATTTATTATAAATAAGATCAGACTAAGAAAATGAGAAAATAAAACCAAATCTTAAAATACCTTCCCCCCGCATCCTTCCCCTCCTTCCAGACTTAACTTGTCTCTTGATTTTCTCTGCCTCTTCCCCCTGGTGCAGAGGTGTGGAGAATGGGTTCTGTTCATGCTTTACTCCTCATACTCTTCCCTTGCCCCAGTATGGGGTCCCTCCTATGGGAGACAGCCCTCCACAAACTTCTCCAACATGAGTTTTTCTCACAGACTTCACAAATTCCTCCACTGTGAATCCCTTCCACAGTGTGCCAACCTTCCAGACAGAACAGGCTGCTCTGTAGTGGGTCTCCTGTGGGGTCACAAGCCCTGCCAGCAAACCTGCTCCAGCCTGGGCTCCTCTCTCCATGGGTCGTGCCAAGAGCCTGCTCCAGCACAGGTTTCCCACAGGGTCACAGTCTCCTTCAGGCACCTGCACCTTCTCCAGAGTGGGCTCCTCCATGGGCTGCAGGGGCACAGCTGCTTCACCATGGGCTGCAGGGAAATGTCTGCTCCAGCACCTGGAGCACCTCCTGCCCCTCCTTCTGCACTGAGCTTGGTGTCTGCAGGGCTCCTGCTGTCATGTGTACTCACTCCTCCGTTCTCTGGCTGTGATTGCTGCTGCACAGGTTTTTTCACCCTTCTTAAGTACATTATTCCAGAGACACTACCACCACCACTGATGGGCTTGACCTTGGCCAGTGGTGGGACCATCTTGGAGCCATCTGGCATCAGATCTTCTTTTCACAGAAGCCCCCCAGCCACCAAACCCTTGCCATGCTAAACCAATGCACCACACTCCTCATGAACTCTTGTGCAGAGCCGGTTTCACAGATGTTGTAAAGTTACGGGCTGTTAACACTGTATCAGCATGGGTTATTTAATCCTCAACCAGCAAATGGATTCTGAGTATACTACTCCTGAGATGATAACAGCTAAAAATTATTTGCAGGGACGTTTCTGGTGTTTCCACAAAGTTAAATACGAGAAAACTCAATCCCATGTGAATCAGTGGGATTCCACTCTTCCCACTCCACATTTCAGGTTCATTCAAAAGCTATTCAGGAATGTGAGAGGGTTTCTTGTAAGTATGAAGTTCTAATATTGGCCCACAGCAAACTCTGACTTGGGTAAACAGTCAGAACAAACTTAGACTATGTACAGAAAAGAGTCTTTTTTCTCTCTCTTTTCTGTCTGTGGGCCACTATCTGTCTTGTCTTTCTTCTATCAAGATTTTTATCATTTTCTCACTGAGAACCAAAAATCTCCTTTTTTGCCAATATATAGGCACTAATGCTAACCAGGTACCAGGTATCTCAGATGATTCTGAGTGATTGATGGTTTCCGCTACCACTGCTGAATTATGAGAAGAGTTAACAGCAGCCTACTCCATGCCAGATAGCTGTATATGCAACATGTAAATCGCTGTGGATATCCTGAGTCCATTAAAACCAGAAAGGCTGGTGCTTCTTGTTGCCTTATCTTTACTCATCAATACCACAACAAGGAAGAAGAAAGGTGCTGTATAGAAATACAGCGTTAAAGCCCCTGGTTGTGCGGCCCTCACCCACACTATCACTGCTGCAGCAGTGGGAGAGGGCCTTCAGTAAGGAGTGTCTGACTTCCTTAAAGCATAACTTCATATGAAAATTTCAGTGGTGGCATAGAATTTGAACTGGGCAGCATTTGAACAAATACAGGCTTCTGCTTATTTAAACAACCTAATTAAATCCTCTGCTTAAAAGCTTGCAGAACTGGCAGCATGCTTTATAAGGACAGTTTGCCAAGGAAATAAGGAACTTGGGACTAAATCTTTTCTGTCTTATGTACAGAAGCAATATCATTCAATTCACCTTCTTGCATATAGCAGGCAGAATTTGGCATAATCTTAAAAGTGTGCCAAGCTCCTGTGTGCACTGCATGCCTTTGGGTATGCAGTAGCCTAAAAGCAATACAGAAATCAATAGAAAGAATGCATAACCACTCATTGTATTTTCTGAGACATTTAAAAATTTTACCCTGGTAAATATCTGTATAGATCTTCAACAAGGTGATTGATATACTTTCAAAGAAAGTAGCTTGGTGCTTCATGTCTGTTTTATCTCTACTGACAATGTGGCTGTTATCTAAGAAGTATATCTAGTACAGTTAAATATATACATATGTGTAAAGTATCAGTCCAAAAATATATAGTCATAGAACCAACCACAGAGAGCACCAACAAAGCCTTTTCCAGACCTTCTAACCTGTGTTTTCACATGGCACTTTGGTATAGAGCAACAAAACTGTCAGAGAAACTCAACAAAGCTTCACACTACTGAATGCTTGCACAGCTGTGCAGCTGTGGACGTGCTGCTTCAAAGCCAAGTTAGACTCTGTGTTAACTCTTTTAACTTCCCTCATTTGTTATACTCATCTTTATGCCTTTACATATGGCATATTAATGACCTAACAGACATCACCTGATTTAAAGGGTAGTTTGAATGATGCTGATAATGATGTGTTCAATTTTATGAACCATACATTTGACACAACGAAGTATTCCAGTTTTCTGTCTATCTGTGTACCTGAACACCCCTAGATAACCTACATATCAAACACCAACACACAGTTTTATGGCTTTAATCTGTGGTCTTGGCTCCTTTATTATATGTAATCATGTCCTTGCAGGAAATACAGGAAAGCTAGAGATGTGAATGGAGAATTGATCCTTGGCATTCCACATAAAAGCCTGATTCCATCAGAAGTGAATTCTGAGAGCTCCAAATGGCAGACAGTATTCTGGCCTATTTCCAGCTGACCCTAAGGAGCCCCATGAATGAAACCAGGTGAGGGGCAGTTGAGGCAGTCCCTAGGGCACTGCTCAGGGAAGTGCATGACATGGGAGCAGGGAGGGATAGTTGTACCCACACTCAGCCCACATCTGCTGTTACTAGCACATGGAAGTGGGTTGTGCAGGCCTTGGGAGTGCTGCACTTTTCAGGGTCCTAACCTCCTTGCACAGTCACCCCCAGACTTTCAATATCCCAAACAATGCTTCTGCCATGATAGCCTCTCCCACAATGTAACAGGCAGAACTGGATCCTCCCAGCTTCATGTAGCACCTTGGTCAATAGCTGGCCCCTAGCTCTGTTAGACAGGAGTGGTCAGCAATGACCAGCCCCAGGGTCTTTCGCCATTCACAGTGTCTAAGCATGAGCAGAGGGAGGAGGCACTGGGGAAGGCATGGGAGCTGACGGGTGTTTTGTGGGAAATGGGAGCTAGGAAAAGCTGATTATATTGACTACAGAAACTCTTCCCTGTTTTTCCTCCTTTAGCCAAAGAATTTGATGTGATCCAACAGCCTCTGGGCCTATAGAGCCCTCTCCCATTGAACAATCTGTCAGCAGTAGGTATTGCCTGTAGCTGGACTGTTTGCAAGCCACAATCAGTTCAGGAAGCCCAGATTTGTCCCTGGTATTTCATTAGGTGTAGACATGTATTGGTTTTAGGTTGCAAATACTTTATGCAGATTACATTTGCATTTTGATGCCAGTATAGAGGCTGGGGACTAGTTGCAGTTCTAGAATCCTGAAAATGTCTTTATTCTTCCTTCTTGCTAGGAACAGTACTCTAGGATAGAAACTATTTTAGGGAAATCCAAATTCTTTCTTTCTTTCTTTCTTTCTTTCTTTCTTTCTTTCTTTCTTTCTTTCTTTCTTTCTCTTTCTTTCTTTCTTTCTTTCTTTCTTTCTTTCTTTCTTTCTTTCTTTCTTTCTTTCTCTTTCTCTCTTTCTCTCTCTCTTTCTTTCTTTCCTTCTCTCTTTCTCTCTTTTTCTCTCTTTCTCTGTCTCTTTCTTTCTTTCTTTCTTTCTTTCTTTCTTTCTTTCTTCCTTTCTTTCCTTTCTTTCCTTTCTTTCCTTCCTT
>VZTZ01033623.1:142996-164634 GCA_013400955.1 Drymodes brunneopygia
TTCTTTTCTTTTCTTTTCTTTTCTTTTCTTTTCTTTTCTTTTCTTTTCTTTTCTTTTCTTTTCTTTTCTTTTCTTTTCTTTTCTTTCTTTTTCTCTTTTCTTTTCTTTTTTTTCAGGATTTTTATGCTGGAGGCAAACTGTCAAAGGAGTTGACTGTGATATTTGAATGTCAATATCAGTAAATAAAACTAAAGAAAAGTGTGTGTCTGTAAGTCCTTATATATGTCACAGCTGCAAAACCAGTTAGATTGGGTACTTCAAAGGAGGATATTTTATCCAAGTCTCATTTGGCTAGGCCAGGTGTTGAAGGTAGACCTATAGTTATTAAATGAACAAAGAAAGTAGCAAGAAACTGTGAGTAAGATCTCAAAAGTTATAGTCCGTTGAATTTCATTATTCGGTGATATTTGACTGCTTCTTTGTAGTCTCCAAAAAGACTATTTTGTGGTCCAGGCCAAACTTTGCAGAGCCAAAAGCTTCTCTATAAATTAACAATAATTATAATTATTTGTAATTTTAAAAAGTAGTAAAAGGAAATGCCAGAAGGACAAGGCCTTAAAATGCCTTGAAAAAGAGATTATAAACTGATTTTTAAAAATGCAACAAAGGCAGAAATGGAGCTGGATATCACAAAAACTTCAGCTTCTACCCAGCTGAATATCACAAAGTTTTATTTTAGAACATATATCTGTATTCTATGAACAGAGATCCGTAAACCGAGATAGAGTTATGAAATAGAAATGGAAACTAAGGAAAGAAAGCATCACCAGCCAGTCAAGGAGGGGATTGTCCTGCTCTGCTCTGCACTGGAGCAGCTTCACCTTGAACATTGTGGGCAGTTTTGGTCATCACAATATAAGAAAGATAGTAAGCTTTAAGAGAATGTCCTAAGGTGGACCACAAGGTGGTGAAGGGGCTTAAGAGGAAGCCATATAAGGAGTGGCTGAGGTGTCTTGGTCTGTTCAGCCTGGAGGAGACTGAGGGGAGGCCTTATTGCAGTTACAGCTTCCTTGGGAGGGGAAGAGGAGGGGCAGGCACTGATCTCTGCTCTATCGTGACTTGAGGGAATGGCCTGGAGCTGTGTCAGGGGAGGTTTAGGTTGGATATTGGAGAAAGGTTTTTCACCCTGAGGATAGTTGGGCACTGGCACAGGCTCCCCAGGGAAGTGGCCACAGCACTGACAGAGTTCAAGAAGCATTTGGACAATGATCTTGGGCACATGAGGTGATTCTTGGGAATGTTCTGTGCAAGACAAGCAGTTGGACACAATGATCCTTCTGGGTCCCTTCCAACTCTGCATATTCTGTAATTCTGTGTGATTCTGTGATTTTCATGAAGGAAAGAACCCAGGGATGACCAGAAAGAGACTGAGGACACCTTCAGAGAGAGAAAACCGTGATGGGAGGTTAGTAGCCTTGTAGTGTAGAGAGTAAGAGGGCTGAATTCCTAGAGGGGAGTTGGCTTTCACTTAACTAGGAGGTCAGAGCAGCAGCCTTGAGCTAAAGGTAATGATAAAGGTTGACAAAGCCAGGTTTATCAACAAGTTGAACTGTTCTAAGATCTGCTTTATAGATTAAATATCCATACTCACAGTTTGGTTGCCAGAACAGCGGGAAGAGAAGAGGTCAAAAAACATTTTGTGTGTTTTTACTTCTTCATATTCTGATCATAGCAATCAGTAGTGTTTAGGATAAAATCTCCCTGACCTAGCTAGGATAGAAATACTGCACTGGTTGTGACATAGGACTGTTTTGAATAGAAAACAGGAAATTAAGCTCTGATTGAGATCTGTTTCTTATCACTCTTGTCCTACTTTGAAGTTCCTATGTCTAAAGTATTTTCCCTGCAAGCACAATATTGTTTTCATAGTAATAACTCCCTTCCCTTCCTCCCTCCATGAAATTAGCTGTTGATTCCTTTACTTACATATACTGTCTGAAGAAAACATCTGGAGCCAAGGCAGGAGTGAGGTATCCACGTCAGGGTCTGGAGTGTCCATCTGTGCGGCAACATAAAGGCACCAGGGAGTGTAATGAAACCTGCCCACGCTGCCTGGTCCAGAGTGAAGAAGAGGTCAAATGCCACTAAGCTCCAGATGTCTGGCTGAGTGAGCGGATGAATGTTGGCTGTGTATCCACAGTGCATTAATGGCCCATGCATTAAAGGCAGCTGAGGGTAAAAAATAGATGCTGTCAGCAGAAAGGACTAGAGCAGGTTATAGTTCCCAAAGGCACAGAAAGCTAGCCAGAGGGCCACAGTCAGGTTGTGCTGTCTGCATGACACCACAGTTGTTTTTCACAGTGGCTGTGTCTCTCTTTTGTCTTCTGCATTTAGTTGTAGGAACAGGACCACTGCATAATTTAGCAGTGTTGGGTACGTGTTTGCATCCACAGCACAGAAGCAGTGGGGTGATAAGTGTGCACTGCAGTGGCTGTACAGAATAACCAGAGACTGCTCTGTTATTCACCCAAATACTTTGCACAATGTCAGGGCATATGGGTGGAATGGGGTGGGAGATAGTTCAGAGGAAAGTGAGTATGAGTGATCAGCAGCTATACATACAATCACAACAAAGAGGACACTTCTTAAACTCTAACAGAATATGCAACATGAATACTCAAAGAAGCAGAATAGCACCACTGTGCAGCTGGCCACAAGCAGACCTGTGAAAGGGGGCTAGGAAAAAGAGAAAGGTTATAGTGGCATTGCAGAGTTTCCTTAGGGGGAAGCATCTCCTACATATTAATGGAATCAAGAACTTGGTTCTCCAGGGCACAGGAATAAGGCTATCTATTTAAAAGCACTGTTTTTCATTATGCACTCCAGGACCTGTTCATGCACCTGGGTGGCCTTCTCTGCACAGCTTTGTGAAGACGTATCAACAGAGGCAGATCTCATCTTTAAATTAATTTGCCCCCAAAGAGGAAGCTGCATGAAATAATGTGGGGGGGTCTCACTAATTTGGTAAGAAGAAAACACCTGCCTTTGCCTCTTTAGCCTGGTTTCCCATGACATGTCAGCAGACCTAAAACCAGTGTATAAAGGCCTGGAGGAAAGGAAAAGGTCTGGAACTTTGGGTAATGTTGTGGAGGTCGAGTCCTTTCTTTCACAGTTTGTGTCTGAGAACTATGTAACAATACTGTTGGGGGAGAAAGGTCCTGCTCATACAGGTCATGTCTTTGTTTTCAGTCTACTTCTTGTACAGATAACTTGTCTTACTCATCTTGTAATGCCCAGTTTTAGAACCCTCTGCCCTTATATGAGGACACTGGCACCTATGCATGTGATTTGCATGTTTGTGTATGCACTCACAAACACATACATGAAAAGTCTTGATAGCCCTATTGTCATCTTGTCATAGGTCAGGCTTGATAAGGTTACTTTCTACTGGTTTTTACAGTAAAACAGTAGTACTTTTTAGGGCTTTGTATCTGCAATAGGAATCTGGAATCTGAAGAATACATCTGCAGGTACCAAATACTGCTCTAATTTTTCTGCTTCTCACAGCAAGAATTTTTGTTAGAAATCACTCCTTAAAGTTAATCCAGTGAGATATGCTGCAATGCTACAATTCTGTGATGAATTACAAACATCACTGTGCTACAAAATAAATATTTCACATGGAATGTATTTTCTGAGCAATAACTGTCTGTCAGACATGCACCATCCAGAATAAGGTTGGTGAGAATTTGCTGGTGCCCACAAGAAGATAGGAAATATTAGAGAATATAGAGATGTAGCTCATGAGGCTCTAACACTGGGTAGCTGCCCTTGTCAGTGCTGAGCTCAGCTCAAGGTCTGAACTGTGGGGTTTCTTGCTCCACAGCACACACTAGATGTTTCCCAAGTGTAGGGCTACTGCTCTTGCAGGGCACAAGGACAGACCCAAACACTTCCTGCTCCAACAGACAGGTTTCTCATGCAAGTGTAATGGTTGTGTTTGAAGTTGGCTTCACCAGATGCTGACCCTGGTAGGCATTATGTTTATCAATGCACATAATGCTAAAGGAAGTTACATAAAGAAGCACTGAAGACATAAAACCAATTGGTTCTGGTGGTGCAAAATGTTCTCAAGACACTTTCTTAGCATAATACCCTTGTTGAGTTAAGCTTCGCCATGACAGAATTGCCACTGACAAGGGGGATTGTGCCTTGCTCTCAGGTACCTGTTCTCGTTCCTAGCAAAATTAGAAATTATTTGGCAAGTCAGATAAGCTTGTTGTTCTGGTCCAAAACTCTGCCTTCAAGAAAGAAATATTGGCCTTCAGTAAGATCAGAGAGTTGACATCTCATGACTGAGGGACTCCTACAAACACATGGCAAGCTTGAGCAGCTGGATATCACAAGAGAAGCAGAATTGCTTCTTTATCAGCAACAGCACCTAAGATCAGCTCAGAGTGACACTTAAACCACACCCTCACTCAGGATTAACTCAGTGCTGCTCCTGACTCTTAGGGGATAACAGAGCACCTGGAAAAAAACAGCTACTGGCCTATTTCATATGGACTCTTTCTTTTGGGTTGAAAAAGTCTTAAAGAAGCCACAGACAATTTATGCCTCTGAATTTCCTAGGTGAATTGGATGTGACTCTCATTAATTGAATGGTTTTTGGGCTTTTTGTTTTTTCAGTTACAGCTGGGGACTTTTGCAGACTGGCTTCAAGTCCTCTAAGGTACTACTAGTCTTGATGGAAATTTTCACTAAACTGGTACTGCTGCGTGCTCATTATTGAAGGAAAACAAAGGAAGAAAAGTAAATGAACATTAGATTCAGGCCCTCCCAGCAGCTGTCACAGCTCACATTCCCATTTAAAATTATCTGAGCATACATTTTTGTGGAGCTGATGTCTTGCTTTATGATCTCTGCCTGCCTGTTCCCAGAAGCGTTATTATGGGTATCTATCACATAAAATTTCTTCATTTACCTCATGAACAGAATTGAACAAAAATAACTTTGTCTCTGCCTTCGTAACAATATGAACCAGCTTCTCTTTGTTCATTGTAGACAAGTTTGTGAAAAACATTAAGTTTTATATTTTTGGTGCCTAAAACACCTTGGGAAAGGAAGGATTTCATGGCTTTCTAAAAGCTGTACTCAGAACGTTGTCAGAAGTAAACTGATTCATAATCAATGTTGCCAGGAAGGCATGCTTGACGCAAAGGAAGTATGTGGGCAGAGGAGTAAAGTAAGCCCATTAAAGGAAATAACAGCTATAGAATATATATATATAACATATATAGAATTTGTTGGTAATAAGTACCAATAATATGAAATTTAGATCAATTATAAAAATGAAATTTATTATTCTGATGACTGATAGGTGATTCTTTTTTTTCCTTATTCTCCTCCCTTCCCTACCATAAGGTACCCAAATAAGACCTAGACCGTGTGATGGAGATATTCTAGCTATTGCCACTTATGAAAAAACTAGAGATATCTAGACAGAAGGTAAAGCCATTGCACTTCTGAATCTTGTATCCTTTATGTTTTTGATGTCTTTTTTAGTAGTGGAATGGTGTCTGTACCCTTGGCTTTCTCATCAGTGCTTGAGATAAACTATGTGCTAAGAAGTGGGGCTCATAAAGGCCATCAGTAGTGAGTTCTCAGTACAGAATTACATAAGGAGAAATCAAGTGCCAAGGTTAGGCTGTTTCTTTAAGCTAGGTGGCTTTCTGTCTTTTACTGGCCCTCCAAGGAACTATCTACCTCTCCTGACTCCTTTCCATAAAGCAGCCCTCATGTAAAACATCTTTTTTCTTAGTTCGAAAAATTGATGAAATTTAGATGTATCCTTTATTCAACCAGCTGTTACCCCCTAGTATTGCAGCACAGTGGTATAATGTAGCCCATAATAGCTGAAACTAATTGCTAGTGTCAGGAAGACTGGCAGTGTTTTAACAGAAGGGAACTGTACCATCAGTTAAATGGCTCTTGGGAAAGAGGCTTGGGAGGGAAAGGAAAAGGGAAATAAAAGAAAAGAGAACAGGAGAGATTGGCAGAGTGACAAGAACCTCTTCCCAGGATCATTTTTCTGCTTTTCCCAAATACTCCATATGTTTCTCAACTTCCGAAAATCTTCAAATCAAGAGTCAAATTGGATATATTCTAAAAATTATGTTCATTTTCAAGATGCACAAAAAAAAAAAAAAAAGAGCCTGACAATTTTAATAGATTAAAACCCTTGGGGAAAAAATTTAAATTGCTTATATTTTTTACTTTGCGGTTTCCAAACTATTCTCTGCCAGATTAGTGTAGGACATCTGCCAACAAATTCACCTGTAAAATAACCCCCAGACCTACAAACCTATGAGGTAAATTCTGCAATAAAGTGATTGTAGACCTCCACTGTAGTACTGACCTGCAAAATAGCCATAGCCAGCCAGCTGCAGAAACCCCCAGGTCAGACCAGGGCTATGTCTGTCCCCCATACCGTGCCAAGTCCATCAAGGCTTGGGCAGTAACACCTGGCTCTTGAGAGATGTCCTGCTCTCATGAGCTGCAAAGGTACTTTCTTTGTAAAATGTAGCCAGCAAGTTTGGAAAGTATTGCCGTTCTCATTTGACAGGTGGAGTAACAGATGTGGAGAGGTTAAGTGGTTTATTGAAGGTCTTAGATAAAGTTGGTGGCAGAGCTGAGAGTATTTCAAGAAGACTAAATCTCATGACCTTGATCTAAGTGATGGATGCTCTTTGGAAGGCATCTCATTATTCACACCTGCTTTTTTGTACAATAGAGATACTTAATTATAGGAAAGGAGAACTAAAAGAAATGGTAAATTATGAGAACAAGGCTAGAACCATTAATAAAACAGAGGAGGACATTTAGTGCTGAGAGATCACTACGTTGAGTAAACTGGGAGCATGAACACTACTGGTTCTGGCTTCTGCAAGTAGAATTTGTTAAATTAAAAACTGGCACAAGTGATCTTTTGCTGCATTTCCAGATATGGGCTTAGTTTCCCCAGGGCTGTCTTCCATGTATTCATGTTTTAAATCATATAAACTATGACTTCCTGAAAATAAAAATAGCTTTGTTAAACTTAGACTTTTAATAAAATACGTCAGATTACATGAGGCAGGAAAAGTATTTCTTTGCATAATAAAAGCTTCTGGCTAGTAACAAGACATTTTAAGACTTAAAACATATGCAACATCCTAAGCCTCCTCTCATGTTCTGAATGGAGTGAATGCTTCTTCTCTCCACAATTAAATTTCTTCTCATAATGAGGTTTAAAACAACAATAAAACCCTAAACTCTTACTCTGAACTGTGCTATCAGACAGAGAAGTGAAACAACATAGAGTAGTATCAGCATTTTGTATTTTCTTCTCCATGCACAGCAGGACATCAATCTGCATTCAAATTTGTGAACAGTCTTACTGAAGGCAGTCTAAGTATTCCCATACTAAGGGATAAAGAAGAAAAATATGCCTTTTTAGCTTGTGAGGCAGATTGCCATTCTAGAGTTATCCACAGGCAATATGTTAGGCAAAATTGCAGCTTCTGGAGGTGGACTACCAGATCATGCAGGCAGCATTTAACTTCTGGGCTACCTGCACTCCCTTCAGAACAGGCACGTGGTGAGTGCAAGCAGCACAGAGCTAGAGCACTGTGACAGGCAGTGTCAGACACAAGTGGCTTAGCACTTTTCAAATGAATGAGATAACTTGTCTGTGTGAAGTTTGACATGGATGTGTGAAGGGCCTTAGCAATGTATTAGAGTTATTACAATTATATTTTCAGGGAAAAACTAAAAGGGAAAGCTAAATCCTACAAATATCTCCTGAGATCCAAACATAAGCAACATACTATACGACCTTTCTGAGTTTGTTTGCAGGCCTGAATCACAGTGGATTGCTTGCATTGCATTTTGTCTGTTCACCACAATGTGTGTTTCAGGCAAGTTAGGGAATTTATTTTTTATTCTTGTTTTCTGGTTAACAGATATGGGGACCCTTTGCATCATCAAAGAGTGGATATTCATTCAGTCTAACCCAGTCAAAAGCACAAGCCAAGGAGATTATTCTCTTGCTGAAGAGGATACTGAGGAAAGGGCCCTTCTTCCACGGGTACTTTCATTCATCCCTGCCAGTAGCTCTCTTTCTTTCATTTCTGCATTGCTGCAGAAGGGGGGGTTTATAACTGTTGGCAATTGCCAACCCACTTCACCAAAGACAGCAGAGTGAAGTGACAACTGGGAAAGATGTGTAGGAGAAGCAGCAGCTAAGAACACAGCTTTCTATAGCACCCTGCTGCCAGCCTGAGGAGATATAGAGCTATTCACCACGCTTTCTGCAGTAGTTATTTTATCTGGGATAACAGAAGCACAAAATGAGAAAAAGTCAGCTTACAGAATTAGCAGCCTTGCAGTATTGGCATATTGTGACTATATAAAGACAGCAATCACTGAAGTTGCTTCAGTTGTTTCTCTCCAGATAGCAGCATTGGCAATGAATCAAAAATACAATATGAATTGCAGCAGAACCACTGATACAAAAGGGAATACATAAGAACAATGGGGATGTTTTTAATGAACCACTTGCTCTGTTACAGGCAGTTTTAAAAAGTTATTTTTACGATTACTTTAGATTTATACACTGTTATTTGCAAATGTGCTCCTGCTAGTACATACCACTGACTCAGTTTGAAAGGCACTTCTCTAATTTTTTATGCCCTCACAGGAGCTTGGAGTTGCTGAAGCCTCATGGAAATGGTTTTTCCTCTGTGTCAACTATGCATGCACACACGTGGATTTGTTCTAAATATTTATTAATTCTCTGTAGGGAATATAAATACAACAATCAAACAGTCCTTGCATGGCCAGGGTCTGACAATCTAAAATTTCTGAGCAGTATTGAAGTGAAATATTCTATGCATATATACTGCTCAATTTATATCTTTTATTGTGCATCAGTGATTTCAGGTAGCCTAAGTCAGTTTTTAGAGCACTCTACTATGTTTTGAGATCTCTGTGTCATAATAGTTTTATCTGAAACTTAAACAAGTATATTTAAAAGCAGTTTTCTTTTTTGTACTGTGAATGAAGATCCAGTACTAGTTGTCTTTTTCAAACGTGAAAATAGAAAGAAGATAAATACCCTGTCTGGGTGGGACTTTAAAGGTGTCAAGAGTATAGGCTGGGAAGACAATGGTCCTGAGTTCTGGGACAGATTGGAAATCACTTTCAAATTTTGATGACAAAGTCAGATATCCATATTTAGGCATTGTAACAGGGCATACATTCTGTCAGGGCTGTTTGGAAGAGACAGAAAGCCTAACACACTCTGGCCAAGTTCTGTCCATGGATTGCTAAAGTCTGCTATGTGATGTGTTTACTCTAAATCTGGAATAGTTCAGAAAGAGAATTTCCACATGAGCAAGTAGTATGGTGCAGCAGAAGCAGTGTGGTAGAGCAAAACACTCAGCACAGAGGATCCAATGTTTACACTACACACATTTTGGAAGTCTTGGAAGACAGATGCAGGTGTGGATTAATAGGAAATTCCTGAATCCACAGTACTTGAAAGAAAAAATTATAAGCAAAAGAGACAGTTAGAAAAGAATTGAGCTGCTCAAAGCAGGATTTGTTTCTTGCCCTCTACAACATGAAAGGAGGTTGCAACAAGGTGAGGGCTGGCCTCTTCTCCCAGGCAACTAGAATAAGAGAAGAGAACACAGTCTTAAGATGCATCAGGGGAGGTTTAGGTTGGACATCAGGAAGAGTACCTTCACAAAAAGGGTAATTAGACATCGGAATGGGCTGCCCAGGGAGGTGGTAGAGTCATTGTCCCTAGAGGTGTTTAAGGAAAGACTGGATGTGATGCTGGGTGCCATGATCTGGTTGACAGGGTTGTGTTTGGTCATGGGTTGAACTCGATGATCTCAGAGGCCTCTTTCAATCTAGTTGATTCTGTGTGATTCTGTGATTTCCAGCTATGTGAAAACTTCCTTGTTTTTATTTTAAATATGACATAATAAGGATTTTGGATGTTGGTTCAAGGCAAAGAGTGAGCAACAGCAGAACTAACAGCAATCATATTAAATATCCTGAGTTTCCATTACATTTTCAGCATGTTTCTGCTCCCCATTTTCAAAGCAGTTGACCACCTTGGAGAATGAATGAAAACATAGTAATTTCCTACTTCTGTAGATTGTTTGCTGTGCTAGTAAAAATTGTATATGCAGGGGTCACATGTGGGTGAACTCTAAATGGACAGAAAAGCCAGAGAAACTGGCACAGACACAAACATATCAATCATTTGAAAATTTGAACAGAAATTTGACATATCTGACATTTTCTAATACTACTATGGGACAAACAGACTGTGTCTTTACTGTGGGGTAAGTGCACTTTGTGGCACACCCCACATTCTGGACCACCAACATGCTGAACATAGGACCTGCTGGAGCACATTTCAAGTCCCCAGTAGGCTGCTAGTCCTGCTTAGCTCTATGTAACAACCAAGGTACAGCCAGGAACAAGAGGCAGGTACAGCGTATTCCCACAACCCTGCCTGTCTTCCAACTCTATCCTGGCATCTGCCTGTCAGCTCTATCCTGGCATAAGTGTGCACTCCTAGATTGTGACACCAGAAAGACAGTCATAGCAAAATTAGTAATTTATGCTGACATGCATGGAATTGATAGTGACAGGTAAACATGAAATTCTTAGCATAGATGGGCATTTTCTGAAACTGAAGCTGTCCAGTTCCTGGGTTACAAATTTGCATGTTTGATGCAGAGATAGTTTTGGGAATGGAAGGAGGAATTTTATTGCTCCAAGAGGAGGGTCTGGGGCTCTGTGTGTGTGTGTGTCTATGTGTTTGTATCCTTTTTAAGTCTCATTTGAGAGAAGTGGTAGTAGGAAATTTGTAAAGGAAGACCAGAGCATATTTAATTATTCTGTTCCTCCACTAGATTACGGGCATAATAAACAGAATACAATCCCATGTCTCCAAATTGATGCTTTGAAAGTCCCCCATTCTCTTTTTGCCCAAGGTAGACAACTATTCCGCTATTAAAGTTCCTTTAAAATGAACAACGCTTAACCCTGTTCTCACTGAAGTCAATGGCAATTGTTAAATTGATTTCATTGGGAACAGAAATAAGCCTTTAGGATATATCCTTCCATTACTACTTATTTCCTTTTATTTTGTCATATTATGTCATCATAATTACATCTGAATTCTTGAGGAAGTGGCATGGGAGATAGATAAATCATTTAACTTCTCAGGAAATCTCACATTATTTTCCAACTCTAGAATAGGTTGGGGGAACAAACTTGGAAGACCCCTCCAAATCTGACCTGTAACCCAAATTAACTGGTACATTCTTTTTATGTATGTCCAGATATTAAACTTGGTTTGCCCTGCAAGTATCTCATCAAGTATCTTACAATACCAGTCTGTAAACTTTTGCTAGCGGTTAGAAATATTTTTTGTCAAAAAATTCCAACCTTTTCTGAGTAGTGTGAATCTGCTGGTGTAACATCACAAGGAAAGATCTCGCAGCTATGTGGAACAGGTTTGAGCAGCACTGCTTGCCAGCAGCATGTCTTTGCTGTTGTTCCCACTTGTTTTCCACATTACTCAAGTTGCTCTTGCGCTGGCAACATACAGGTTGAAAAACATCGTAAACAAAAGCTTAGCACTTGAGAGGATTTAAATAGTTTTTAAACATGATCCCACACTGTATGGGTAAATTGGGCTTGGGTAAATTGGGCTAACTATTTTCCAGCAAGATTGTGGTTTAAATAGAGATCTGGCTATCAGCACTTGAAGTGCCATGGGCACAGGGCCTCAAAATCAAACAACAATATATAACCAGATGCTGACAAAACTGTAAACATTGGGGGTGGGAGTTATGAAGCAGAACATCATTCCCAGCCTTACTCCCACAGCTCCCTTTCTTTTGGGGTCCTACAGGCTCTCTTCTGGCCAATAAAGCCCATATCAGCCTGTGTGATACTTGAATTCCTTGCTCCTGGACAGGGCAATGCAGTGTGTTAACGAGGATGTCGCAGCTCGTTCTAGTTGTGTCACACAGGAAGGCTGCAACACCCTTGGCGAAGCAAGTGGTGGCTAACTTGTTTCCAAGTGTGTATTTGGACCAGCAGGGCTAGAGACACAGAAACCAACGGGAAGCAATCACCTGGCGAAGACAAAGCACCAGAGTACATACTGACTTTCCAAAATTACACATCCTTATATCCTCCAGGACACAGTCCTATTTAGATATCATTGCCATGTAAAGCTCAGCTGTGGGTTGTTTGACAAAAATACCTTTTACAGTTTCAGTCAGGTATTCAGCACAGAAATCCTTGGAATGTTTTCCTAAATATATAAATGAGTGGGGTATTTTATATAGTTTTTCCCTTCTGCTGTCCTCCACATTTTCATTATAACTCTTCTTATTTATCTTTTTTTTTGACTGGCTTTGGTTTCTTATGCTCACTCTAATCAGTCTCTTACAAGGATTTTTAAACTGGAACACAATTCATCGAGAGTTTGCTCAGACTATTTTTGGGATGTTAAAAGAAAATATCATTTGTACTATTTAGCAAAGGGCAGCCTGTTAAATTGCTGAAGCTGGTCTGTTAGAATATCTGACTAGTATTCATACATTACTGTGCTTTGTTTACACAATGAACCCTACTGGTTCTCTGCTTTTTAATATGAGATATTCCTGAAGTTGTTGTAAATTTCAATGTGAGTTCAATATCTGGAGCACCACCAAGATCTAATTTGAAACCTGAATTACATTTATTATCCATTTAAAGCATAGACTGTTTTTAAGTTTGTTCACCCAATCTTATCAGGCAGTGCCTGTTTTTTGTTTGCAATTACTCAGAGTCCACCAAGCTCCACTCAAATTGCTAATTAGCAGGAACTGAATGCTTCTATTTAAAGGGGAAAATCAGGTGTGCATTCCTTCACTTTTTTTTTCACAGAAACCTAATTGTATGAGTTAGTGTGGTTGTTTCATTACTTTTGCCTCAAATATTTTCTTTAAACACTTCCAGACCAAGATGGAAGTAAGACTTTTGTGAGACAAGTTGTGAATTCTGAGTGTTCGAAGATTTCTCTGAGTGAATGGAAGATGTTTCTCAGCACTGCAATCACCTCCTGTTGTGCTACTGTTGATGTCCCATAAAAAAGGAGGTTCCAGGAATACTTGCAATACAACAAAGAGCAACAAATGTCAGTTAAAACAACTTTTGCACCATTTAAAGTGTTGGTTATCATAATAAAACCTATTTAAAGTCTTGTCTCACTGAATGAACACCTGAAACAAATACCACTGCAGTAGGAAGGAAGCTTTGTCCATCTCACTCTCATTACACTGGTACCAATCTACTGCAGTGCACCTGCTGCTGGCTGCCAGGTAGAACCCTAAAGGCACAGCAGCAAACTGCTTCCACTGAGTGTTCATACTTCAGAAACCCACTTCTTTTGACACTTCTCAGGAAGGCATAATTGATTATCTTTTAGTTTGCAAATTACCAATTAATTCAAACAGCTAAACCTTTTTTTTCCCAGCACAATTTCTGAGGCATTAAATCTCTTGTCTTTAGAAAAATGCTTGTACTTACTTTTCTTTTTCAAAATAGTAAGATTGTACTTAATTCAGGTTAAATATGATGCTCTGATATGTTATACAGAAATGTTGCTGCTGAGAGCCGAGCAGTTACATCTGAGGAAAGCTTCCCATGTTTTGCATGGCTTCCTGACAAAAGAAAATAAATTAAGATTAACTATATAGTAAAGGGAAAGAAAACGGTTGATTAAATTCTGCCTTCTCAACTTTGTGCCATAGGGGATAAAAGCAGTGAGTCAACACACAGAGGAAATAGAGTTTAATAGAATATTTGGATTACAGTGTGATTAGATGGCAGATTTTATTGCCCCTATATATTGCTAAAGGCATAAAGCTGGAAAAAATGTATTCTCGCTGCCTATGACAGGTGTGATTTTCATCATGTCAGTTGGGTATTTGGGTAGACCCATTTTCTAGGCCAGTTCTCACAAACGCATAAATGTGAAAATAAGAGATTTGTCTACAGCTATTTTCCTCTTTTTCTATTTGCTCTCTTTCTCAGTTTTGTGCTAGAGTTTTTCTTCTTTTTTCTTTTCTTTTGTGTGTGTGTCTGCGTAAGTAAGACTTTTCTTACCTTAGTTCAAAGTGTACATGCAGTACCTATTTGTGTGTTTATCATAAAAAGGTGAAGTCCCAGATTTGTAGACTCTACAAGTTTGAGTAAAAGAGATAGCCCAAAAGATAAGAGGAATACTGTCCAGGAGATGGAGAACAACAGAATCTTATTTCCCTTTATTAGACTGTGGAGAAATTACACAGTAGGGACTTCCTGAATGTCTCCTCTGCAAGAAATACTTCAGTCCTTTGACTTTTTACCACACACTGGGGAATCAATCACAGGATAGAAAGTCTAAGAAACTAGAATATATGGGTTACATAATTCATGGAACTTCATACTGTTCTCTTATTAATAGTCCATCTTAGTCATATTTCAACCCATATGCACACATTTATCTTCTTTTTTAGTTTTGGCACAGACCGATATATCTCTTCCTGCTGCAAATCTGAGACTAGCATTCAGAATGGATTCTAACATCCATTTCAACTTCAGGGCAACGTTCTCCTACACCATTGTCAATGCTATTTGCTGCATCAGTGGGCTTGTTTGGTTCAGGAATGAAAAGGCAGGTGTTTGGGTGCAGGCCTGTGCAGACACCCATGCCCTGTTCTGGCAAATTCTGTCTGTCTGGCAGTGCAGCTGGACGTGCTAAACTGCACCTTCCCCAAGAATGAATCAGTAAGTCTGATGGCAATTTGATAAAAAAATCTCTGTAACCTCACACACATTTTCTGTGGTGTGAATAGCATCTGAATTTAATTTTTAGGTGACTTCTTGTATATTCTGCCTCTGGTTTGACCTGACAGATTTCTGAAATACTCCCAACTCTGCTCGCATTTAGTGGGATTCTTGTTCTAGGAAAAACTCAGTAAGGTTTTCCAAGGACATCAACTAGTTCTGTTGTGAGCCCCATCTCTTTTGACCAGCACTATAGACACAAAATAAACACCTGTACTCATCACTGTCTGACATCCCAGTTGCAGGTTCAAAGCATATACTTCAGGCTTACAGTCACTGTTCAGATTCTGAGGGTGGTTGTTTTCTTCTCATTAATATGAATATCCTGTTCAAAACAAATGTTAGCAATCTGTGGCAGCCTAGGACTGAAAACAATTCCAAATTAATCTAGCAGGTTTTCAAGAGATCAAAAATACCAACTGTGTATGTGCTGATGCAACTTACTACCAGTTACATAAACCAGGAAAACATCTTAATGGGGTGATTGATGGCACAGCAAATACCACTGCAAGAAGGCTTTTAGAGTAAACCTATCATTTTAGGTTACCTTTCCATTAGCTGAGTAAGATTCTGTTCACTTGCCTAACATTAAATAATTAAATTTAACTAGCTACAATAAACAGTGTAGGACAAGAAAAACAAAATCAAAGGAAAAGATGCACTGTGTTTTATAAGGTGGAACTGAACATGAAAGCCCCTGGTATAAGAAAAAGTACCCAAACACACACAACCCTCTGTTAGGACCTGAAATTTTATACAAGGTGAAAAAACTGGTCTCACTGAAGACAGTAGTATGTCTTCCACTAAGTTGTTCAAGTTTTAAGGTCAGGATCAGACTGAGGTACTTCCCTGTGTTTAAGAACCAGGGAACATTTAATAGACATGACAGAATTCACCTTAGAAGAACAAAATACCCCTGATACTGGATACACCATCCTATTTTATTTTTTAGAAGTCAGAAATAGAATTATTCTGCATGTACAGGGAATGCTGGTTTTCTTTTGATGTTTCTTTCATTTTGGTGATGGGGCAAAATGGGTTTGAGCAGCTTGAAGTAAGAAAAAGCAATGGAGGTTCATATTTTTACTAGATGAAGGCTTACCAACTTGTCATTAATCCTCAGTTACACTGAGTTGGTTTATTGCAAGGACAGGCAGCTTAATAGCAGTTAGAATGTGAGTACACCTGGTTTGCAGTTCAGAACAGGGTTGATGCAGTTGCACTGAAAAAAAAAGCCAAACGAGTATAAAGCTTTAGTGGAAATGGCAATTAACAGAGAAAAAAATGTAGTAGGAAAATTAACTCAAAGAACTAAACCCATGTCAACTTTCAAAAAGTGCTGGCTGGATGCTAAAAAGTAAGAGGACTTTTTACCAGACAAATAAAAGTTTCCTAGGAAAATACTTGGACCTAGCTAGCAGCAGTAATGAGATAAGTCTGTAAAACTCTCTGTGCCATTAGCAAGGCACTAGGAATATTAACAACAACAGTTAGAAAAATTAGATGTCACAAAGGATTCTAGAGTGTTTCCTCCCATTCCCAGAGCATTCAACTTTTCACAGTAGCATGTTGCAAAGCCTGTAAAATGCAAAGCCTGCTTTTTACTGTGCCTAATGGAAGGCCCCCAATGTCTCTAAAACCAGTAAAACTATTCATAAACAGGTTCATAAACAGGAAACCAAAGTTAATCCTTAGAGCTTCTGAAATAATAATGATCTTTAAAAGTGTGGAATTATTTATAATTTGTATCACAATAGCAAGTAGAGAAGGCAAACAAATTGTGAGTTGCTTAATACTGGGCAATGTGCAAACATAGCACAAACACCACAGAAATATGCAACCTAAACAGACCAGACAGCCAGAGGGTGAGAGAGGAAACAAAGATGCATGCTAAATAATTACAAATTTCCAAAGCCAGAATAAAAACCAAAGGAAGTTACAGAAAATACATTAGAAACCTAATTATCAGCAGGGCTCTTTCATGTGTAAAAAAATGCTATTGTTCATGGAGTTTCATTTCTGTCAGAAAAAAAGGACAATGAATTGAAGGTACACAGATATTTCATTGCAGGCTCACAATGAAGCAACTATATCACTGCAGCTACTTAGCAAAGTTCCTTTCTGATAGAAACAGTTCTATTATCTGAGAAAATCCCATTGGATTTTCATTTGGTGAGTTTCTTTTGTTTAAGGATCTTCGTTTTATTATGCAGAAAAGCTCTGAGCCACTTTGCCAAGTTCAGGTCTTTACATGTTGAGTGAGAAGTTACTGAGTCAAGAGGACACACATTCTTTTCCATTCTCCCCACAACTTTTTGGTGAGTAGTAAATCTGCCTCACATTACTTGGTGAAAGAGTGCCTCAGCTTGTGTTTCAGGTCTCTGGATCTAACATAAATTACCTGTAAAGCCTTAAGGGAGCACGCGTAAGGGAGCTTAAGGGAGCATCAGCTTCCACACTGGCAGTTACCAAGCCACATACAGGGACTTGGATGCAAAACGCATACAGAGAGTTTGTTGGGACTTCCAGGTGAAACTTCTGTCTCTTCTGGAAACAAAGCACAAGTTTTTTCCTTACCCTAGCTTGTTCACAGAGAAGAACCAATTTGAGAAACAGGGCAAAGTGAATATCCCCAGCAGCTTGCTCTTTTACCCTAAAAGAAGATAAGCAAGTCGGCCTTTCTGCTCTACCCCCACCCCCCATTCACTGGGCTGAGCTCCCCTTAAAACTGGCAGCAGTAATTGGAGTCTCCTTCTGCATTGGCCACAAAAAGACCCTTGCAAACGACTGAACAATCAGAGCATAACACAGTGCCTCTTGTTAGCTGAGCCACATAAACGGACCTGACTGTATTCCTGGTTCTTTGCCTCTGGCACCTGCAAAACAATACACATTTGCCTCGGCTGCCTTAATGAATCACAGAATCACCAACCATTTAGTTTGGAAAAGACTTCCAACATCACGGAGTCCTTTGAATGATCACCACCTTGTCACCTAGACCATGGCACTGAACACTCCTAGTTGTTTCCTGAACATCTCCAGGGGTGGTGACTCTACCAACTCCCTGAGCAGCACACTCCAATGTTTAACAACCCATTCCATGAAAAAATTCCTTATGAAGGTATGAGAGTAGACAGCCACCCCAGGTGAGAAATGCAGGTATGGTCAGCTAATGCAACTCAGTGAGTAGCTGTCTTGACCACTTTTTATTGCTGCTACCCACCTTCACTGACATATATATGGCTACACCAGAAACAGAGGAACCCTGTGGTGTTCATGAGTGCTATACCCACACACTACTATTTAGTCACAAATAGTGTGTGCATTTCATCGTTCACTCGAAAAAGCAGACAACACATTTTTAAATTTGGAATTATAAGTTAATTTTTCCCTTTTAAAATCAATCTTTTCTTTTTTCACAGACACCATCAATCCCAGTAATGATAAATTACTATCTATCTGTTTTATTTGGTATGTTAACTAGCAAACATTCTGGACCACAGAGTGGGAAGAATGTCATTTACCATAAAAGGTTCATATAAATATTGAGTTATTTCTGCCTGATCATTTCTTTCGGGCTTTGGCATGAGGCCCTGAGGACAGCAGGAGAGGAAGAGGTTTTTGAAAGATAAAGTTCTTGCCTGTCTCTGGATATGGCAGAAGTAATTGGTAAATGTAGTCAGTAATATGGGCAAGACTGTCCCTGAAGAAAGAAATCAGGAGAATTGTCAGTAGTCAGAAAGACACAAGAGAGACACTTGGAAAGCGGTAAAGGCACCATGACTACACTTTTGAGGAACTAACCATAATAAAGCAGAATAAAAACTGTTGGTCAGAGCATGTTTGTCCAAAACAGTTCAATCTCTGAAGGCTTAATTGAGTCTATTTGCAAGCATGGCTGGCTCTATACACAGATTGTTCTCACACATAACATGATTAGTACTTTGCTAGTAACGATGAATATGTACCACTGCTGCCAGAAGAAGGCTGGCACATGACTGTCCTCTGACAAGCATTTGGCATATGCTTTCACAATGCAGATGGATCTTCTGACTCTGCTGCTAGACCTGGTTTGAAGAGGTTTGCTCCTTACATGTTTATGCATCTGGCTACACAATGTCACTCTGGGCATACCAGTGTCTGTTGAGACACATGACAGTGGAGAGGCCTGAAAATCTGAAGAGGTACCAGAAACATCTAATACAGATGACTGTGGATGCACTTGACATATCTTTGTTCCTTGAGAGGGACTGCTGTGGGGAACAGTTGAAACTGTGTGTTATCACAGTGCTTGGTGAAAATGCCACAACTATTTAGAATATAATGGTACTAGTAATGTGGACAGTCCTTCAGGATATCATTAATGTGCTAGCAGCTTTGGCCAAAGATTTTTATGATGTTTCTGCAATTCACCTGCTCCTACACGAAATGTAACCAATAAAACCTGGAAGTTCTTACCTTAAATGTACAATATTGAAACAACACATTGCACGGTGTTTCCCTTATTGGTTCATATGCTTATGAAACCAGAATATTTCTGCTGATGTTTTATGTGTAGATATGCTTACTCTCAACATTTCCATGTAAGTACACATTATTGTCTCTGCAAATTCAACAAAATTTCTTTTAGCATGACTTTTTCAACATTGTTTTGCTCCTCCTCACAATAGTTTTTCATGAGTGGAGTCCTGAGAAACAGAGCTTGAGAAAGAAAATGAACTTGTGGTTTTAGACTGACTGGATCTGCACCAAAACTCAGGATTAAGTTTCTGGTTTTACCACATACTATATATATATGACCTGAGGCAAGGTATACTGTCTCTTTTGCTTCAATTTCTCATCTTAAAAGCAAGGATAATAATAGTTTCTCTACATTACAGGATTCTTGTGAAGTAAAATCCATGAACAGTGACGACAATCTTCAGCAGAATGGAAATAACAATTGCAGCTCTTCTTTGGAGGTATAAAATAAGGGCAAAGTGCCGTGTCCTGCACTTGGGTCTCAGCAAACCCATGCAGCACTACAGGCTGGGGGAGACAGCTGCTCATCAAAAAGGGGCTTGGAGGTGCTCATTGAGAGCCAGCTCAGTGTGAGCCAGTGTGTGCCCAGGTGGCCAAGAAGGCCAATGGCATCTTGGCCTGAGCCAAGAATCGTGTAGCCAGCAGGACCAGGGCAGTGATCATCCTCCTGTACTTGGAATTGCTGAGGCTGCATGTTGAATCTAGTTCTGGGCCACTTGCTTTAAAAAGGACATTGAGGTGCTGCAGCAGAGGGCAACAAGGCTTGTGAAGGGTCTAGAAAATGTCTTATGAGGAGTTGCTGAGGTAGCTGGGTTTGTTTAGTTTTGAGAAGGGGAGACCCCATTGCTCTCTTCATCTCCCTGAAAGGAGGCCGTAGGAAAGTGAGGGTCGGTCTCTTCTACTGTGTCTGCAGTGAGAGGATGAGAGGAAATGGCCTTCAGCCGAGACAGGAGAATCAGATTAGATATTAATTTTTTTTCCACTTATAGGGCATGTCAGGCATTGCAATAGGTTGTCCTGGGAGGTGGTGGAGTCACCATCTCTGGAGGTGTCTGGATTTGGTGCTGGGTGATGTGGATTAGTGGTTTAGGGGTTACAGTGGTAGTGCTGGGTTGATGGTTGGACTTGGCAATCTTAGAGGTCTCTTCCAACTGTGATGATTCTATGATTCTAAATAAGGGTGTTCATCATCTAAATACACACAGCAGAAGCACCATCTGCAGGGCACTGACCTGAAACTGGTTTTCAGTGGCTGGCTCTTCAAGGGAAGATCAGTGCCAGGGCATGCTTGACGGAGATGCTTCTCACACTATGTCCTTCTCAAAGCAAATTAAACATAAGAATATTCGTGGACACAAATAAGCCCTTTTAGAAAAATACCCAAAATTGTAAAAACATGGTCTGGAAATACAATAAACCACAAACATGCTGACAGTCAAAAAATATATATGGCCACATTTCTCACTGTAACTCACACCACTGGACCACGGATAATGTGCAAAACCAGGAAAAGTGCAGAGGTGAGATGGCAACCTAAGACTCTCTGTGAAGAGCTATGGCTTGACAGCACCGTGGTGTCCCTGGGTACAGCTGCCAGCCATACTTCTGCACTCAGCAAGATATACCTGATATTGCATGTTCATCGTGTTTCACATTTGAGTCATGCTTGCCACTTTCAGCATTTTTACCTTATTTTTTATTTTTAAAAGACAATGTATGATCTGTTGGAATGGAGCGGAGATAGCTCTCTTTGAGAGTCGCAGCGGCACCATACCTATTCTGAATCAATAAACTAGCTACAGGTGTGGAACACCCATGATGACTCACCACCTCTCTGTCGGCAACTGAAGTGACTGCCGGGGGAACGGGGGATGCAGGACGCGGAAATTTTACCATCAAGCAGAGTGGGCTTGGTACTGTCAGCAGCTGGGGGTCAGAAGAAAATCCCCTATCTGATTTCCTTGTCCGACCACAAGCACACCAGCCTTCGTGACCTGCTTTCCGCTACTCCTTAAGGCCGTGGCGATGCCGGCCCATTTTTGCTAGGGAACGGGGCCCCGCTGCAGCGGGGTGGGCAGCGATCCGCGGCCTGTGGGAGCGGAGCCGAGCCGAGCAGGGAGCGCTGCAGCGCCAGCGCTCGCTCGACCGCGTGGAGGCGGCGGAGGAGGAGCGGGCGGCACAGCGATAGCGCTGACGGGCAGCGGCAGTCCCTCTTTGTCCCCTCC
>VZTZ01033623.1:164985-292568 GCA_013400955.1 Drymodes brunneopygia
GGGGATGCCGCGATGCCTCCGTCCCTCCCACCGCGTCCCCGAGCGCCGTGCGGAGCCCCCGGGGCCGTGGCCGGGATGTAGGGCCCGCCCGGCTGAGGAAGGAGGGCGCTGGGGTGCAACAGCAATGCCTTTCGTGCGCCTCTGGAGAGGTAAAGCAGCGTTTAACAGCGATTATTTGAAATGTGGCGCTTGTCTGCTGGGGTGAGCGTGTGGTTTTCAGGCAATTCCTTCGTGTGTGTGACACAGAATTATAACTCTTCCGTAGGCCGGGAGAACGTGAGGCCCTGTGACATTTAACTCTGAAGCTTGATATGCATTAAACAGTAAGTTCTCCAGTTTTGTTTCTGATCTTGGATGAATGGAGTGATTATTTCATGTCTGCGAGATAAAAACTTGAGAAGTAATTTAAGTGAGACCCTCGGCAGACTTTTCTCATGACTATTGCAGACCTCCTGGTCTGCAATAACTGGTTAAAAATAAAAAAAAAGTAAAGAAAATGTGAGACAAAGCAATGCTTTCAGCTCTTGCTTTAGGTATGGTTTTGGTGATGGGTCTTACTTAATCCTCCAGGGCTGACAGTCACCTTTTAGACTGAAATCAGTGTATAGAACATACCTGTAAGTGTACTTGTGTGTTTCCCTATATTTGACTGAAATAACTGAGATTAGATGCTGCTTTTTCCTTACTCTTAAGGCATATTTAGTTAATTATTTTACTTAGGTGATCTCATTAATAGTAGCTCGTTGAAGGTATGGATATATTTCTGAGTTGTTTTTTACAGTGTTAAAATATAGATGCATTTTTGAAAGATGTAATTGAATTTTAAATTTCTGCTGTAATAATGGGATTTTTTGAAGGGTGAGAGGAACTGTTGTAGATGAAATTGCAGGAAGTGATCAAGCAAATGACTGCAACCACTAATGAAATAAGTAGCAGATCAAATAAGTAATGAGATAATTCACTGTACAAATTTAGTATATACATAAACTTCATTGTGTATCAATAGCTACATCACTGCTGTTTTAAATTTGGGTTCTCCCATTAGCTTGAGTGAGAAGCTGGAACCTGGATAGAGCTGTATGGGCATCTAAAGTGATTTTGCTAACAGGTATCAGTTGTTCAGTGTTCAAGACACCTCCTGGTGAAGGTTCTCTGTATCTAGACCTGTATAGCTTGCGAATTACATCATGCAGTCCATATGATATTATATGGCATTTGTGCGCCAGAGGAAGAAAAAACTCTGAAACTGTTGTTATGTGTAGCTTGCCCAGAAATGTTACAGTTAAATTATCTGTTATTCAAAGGGTGTTTTGCCAAAAAATAATTGTCAATTTACCTATGCTGTTGTATAACCGTACAAAATCAATTTCTTTTGAAGCCTGCTGGTAATTCAGACATTATGAGGGTTTTGGAAGTTCTGTGGTGGCTTGGTGTGCAGTGTGGTGGTGTGTGGGAAGTCTTGAGGATATGGTGGCTGGTCACAATAGGGAAAAAGACAGTTAGAAATGTTTCAAATATCCCATCATGTCAAAAAAAGAAGTTGACTTGATTTAGAAACAGGAAAAGGAGATGAGAAATTGAGTGTGTGTTCGAAATTTCTTTCTGAATATTTTACTGTGCCTTTTTTAACCTATATATCAGAGCTTTCATTGCACTGATAAAATATTAGCCCTAAAGTGGTTTCAAAAAATCATGGAGTTGTAACAGTAAACAAGAAGGATTAAATGTCTTATTTAATCTCTTTCCCCAACAAGAAATGTAATTGGGACTGTCCTGGCTTTCTAGGAGTAATGGTTGTTGGTGGTGAAATAGCACTGATCAACAGTTATTGCTGTAATTGATTGTCCGCTGTGGAGGAGTCCATGTAGCACCCGTTAACTTGAGCAAGCTTGCACAGACCCTTAAGATACTTGTGCCAGACCTTTTGACCCTAAGATGGGGTGTGAAGGGGCTTTTTTTTTGCCTCTGGAGGTTCTCCTCGTTTGATTTACAGTGCACTATTAGAGAAATACTTTTTCATTTACACCACTGACAAGGAAAACATATTTCATTCCGTGATATGTCGTTGAGGTGGCAGTTTCTTGAAGTTCAAGATTTTTTTTTCAAACTATTAGGAATAACGCTGAGATACTTGCTTTGTTTAATGTGATTTGTAGACCTACCTTTAGGTATGAAGCATAATGTGAAATTAAATCACTCAATAATGGAAAAAAAGAACTCCAGTGTTTAAGTACTCTATGACGATACTGCTCCTGTTGAATTTTTTTCTTGTTGTTACTTTCATTTTCAGTGAACTTAGCTTGACAAATTAAATGTAAACTTAGCATACCATATTGCTAAGGAAAATCTTGTGCCAGTCTGTTTTGCATACTCTGTCATGATTTGTGTTTGCTCTGGACAGAAACCCACTGGGTTCTGGTCAGTGTCAGTGAGTGCCTGGATAGAATTCAAATGTGACTAATTTTCACTTTAGAGTGATATACTCTGACTATTCAAATTAGTTTTCAGCAGCTCAGTTGGAGCTCTTGATTACACTTGACAACCTGAGTCCAGGTAGTGAATAGCAGTTTATCATATAATTCATTAGTGCAACACATGTTTTTCTGAGCTATGATTCCAGCAAGTGTTACGGACTGTTGCCTTATGTAAACATATGTAAATACTTATCTTTGGTCACCGCCTTAGCCCTGGGTGTGTATTTCTCATTCTACACTGCTGTGTGTGTGTAGATAGAGAAAGTGGATGAAGGCCAGTGTGGCCCTTGTTCTTTGTGCCATATTCATTAAAATGTGTTCGTTAGTGACTACCATACTTTAATATTAGTCTTCTTGTGTCTCCTAATTTTCGTATTGGCCTCTATAGCAAATAAAAGAGTTTTAAAGGAACTTGGGGTGTTGTGAAAGTCTAAGTCACTGTTTTCATACTTTAAAAGTGAGAGAATTTATTTCTTAGTATACTGAAGGACTGTAGAGAATTGACTGCTGAAACATGAAGGCCTGTCTTCCAATCCAGTTTTATCAATGCTCAAAATATACTTAGCAGGGTTAACATGAAGGAGTTATTTTTACTGTTATAGCTGCTGTATTACTTTTATGTTAAAAAGTACTGAAGCGAAGTGTATGCGATCACTGCACCAATAAATTATATTTTTTAGTAGACTAGATGTAGATGTGCTAGAAAAGCAGGGACATGGTGTTCCTTCCTGTAACCAAGCCTGGAAGGAAAATAAAGGAGAGAGGGGGAGGAGGAGGAGGAATGCTGCTCTGAAGGATGCTGGTCTTGAGATGGGTGGATTGGATTAATTTTTCTTTGAAGAACATCAGTTGATCTGAAGAGACGCTTTTGTGTATTCACAATCACTTAAAGGTTTCATGTTATTTTGATGAAGCAAGTCTGTCTTGCATGATGAATGTCTCATTTTATTGTATGACTAGCAATGATAAGAAATGATGACGAATTCAAGGAAGAAGCAACCTGAAGCAATTGAAAATGGGTAAGAGGGCAATCAAACAGCTGCACTGAACATGTTTAAGTGGGGGCTTCACATAAAGGGCAGATTGAAGAGGAAGTTTAGCAGTGAGAAAGCTGCCTATTAGTAGCAAAGTGAATGCAGGAAAATTAGTCTGGTGAATGTCCTACAAGAGGGTCTTGGCTCAGTGCCCATTGCATAGATGGGTAACTCTGCCTGAGGACTCCTTTGGTCTTTCTCAAATTGAATGCTCTGTGTTTGCTGAGAAGTGGATGTGTGAGATGAAACTGCTAGACTCATAAGAGGAGCAGTAGTTTCTGTTGACTGCTTCACCTCAACTCCAAGAGGAAGAGGAGCTGTCTTGTGCATGTAGAAGGAAAAGTTAAGGGAGTGCAGATCTACTTCAAAGCAGTCTTATGGATTCTTTGTCAGTATCCCATTAGCAGAACAGCTTAGGAAGGAGGTGTAAGGAGAAAGACATAAGGTGTCAATGCAAGTGTCAGCAGGTTTTGCAGGCTTCTTCCTGGAAACATAACCGCATTAACTTCCTCTTCTAATTTATTTTGTTTTCTGTCCAGACAGATTTGCAGTATCTGTTGTGAGACGTCAGAGGGAGAGCTGCTGGTGCAACTCTTGGGGATGTCCTATGCAGGGCTAAGAGTTGGACCTGATTATCCTTGGGGGTCCCTTCCAACTCAGCATATTCTGTAATCCAGTGATACCTTCTGTCTGGAAGTACAGTGGTGCATGAGCAGTGCATGGGAGAAAGCAAGCTGCTGATAATTGCACTGCCTGAAGATCTAGGAACTGCTAAACAGCTTGCTTCGGTGTTGTGGCTAAACTATATTCAACAAACAATTGAAATGGGTCTTTGAGAGTTGTTTTCAATGTTTTACTTATTTGGCTGATGCTGAAAGTAGGGGCCATATCATAGGCTGACATCTAGTAATGTCAAAGGTCTATTGAGTTGCAGTTACCTGAGCCCTTGATTTGATACCATACTTATTAGAAAACAGTTACCTCGGTTCTTCACTGGACTGAGTTTGAATCCTTTCTCCACCATACATAAATCGTAACAGAAGTGTGCTGGCATGTGATGAGATCTGTTTCCATTGCATAAACCAATGCCTCTGTGTTGGGAAAGAGGTGCTGGAGGAGAAATTGCAGCTCATCTTTATAGAAAAGGAGGAATTTTGATCTAAACAGTAAGGGGCTTGTAATGCTGGGAGAGTATTACACATGTAGATGACCTCTCTGATCTAATAATTTTTCACAGCTAAACAGAGTGCTTTGGGCAAGCAGGGATAAAATATTCTAAGTATCTGTAGCCCTTTAGGCTAAAAGAGAGAGCTGTTTGTTTTATCAATGTATAAACAGTACAAGGGCAAAACTGTGCATGAACCAAGTAACTGATTACAGACTGCATCATGGTTTGCTGAGTTTTTTGATATCTTGTACTTTTTTACAAATCACTGTTCAACTCAACCTGTTTTTTTCTGATAGTACATGCCTTGAAATTTATCAGTTATTACAAAGAGTTCAAAAATGTTTCCTTAGGAAAGCTTTCTTTTCATGGAATAGAAAGTGTGTTGTCACCAAAGCCTCCCCAGTTAAAATCCCAATTATCCTCATATTAAAAATAAGTGTCTGTCTTTAGACTAAGGTTTGTGAATTCTGTCTTAAATTTAGTACCTTTTCTGTCTTGAAGTCTTGGCTTATCTTTTGATATACTTTTCCCATGCTTCATTTTTGGAATGGGACCTTTAATCATCTTTCTTGAGCTCACTGACAGAATTTGGAGACCAACTGTTTAAATCATGTGCAAAAATAGGACTTTTCCAATTTGCAGCTGGCTTCCTTGACAAAACAGTGACACTACTTAGTACTGAAATATTATATGCAGAAAGTGTCTTGTTACATTTATTGGTTGCTTTTATCTTACAGCTCATATTCAATAATTCTTGTGCTGTCTGATAACATCTCTTTTAATTGGCCCCATGTGATGCAGCTATTAGCATCAAACACCAGTTGCTAGAGGAATTCCACCTACTCCTGTAAAGCTTCCTGAGAACAATTTTTCACTTGAACTCAACTGCCTATTTCTTCTTAACCCTTCAAGTGAATGGTATCTTGCCCTGGTATTTTTGCATGCAAGTTCTTCTCTAGTAAGCTGAGTTTTGTAAGGTTTTTCCTGCCTTGATATAGTTTAAAAAAATTAAAATTGATGTAAGAATGTAGTTTCAGGTTAGGTAGTCCTGTTCACTTGAACTGTATAAACAGATTTTGAGATACAGTAGAAGCTGTTTCCTCCAGCCAAAATTACATGTAAGTATTTCAGAAATAGGAGTTTACCCATTTTATTTGGTGTAGACATATTCAAAAAGTCAGTGTACAGTGGACTGGAAGAAAAGCTTAAAAATGTGTATTTTAAGTAACATCTAAGTTTTAATGGGAGGAAGAAGGGAGTAGGGAGTAGTCTTCACCAGTTGTGTTATTTTTGGTATTTCATGCGCTCCTTGCTCATTGAATTTCTTTGTTTTGTCCTCAAACATATGCAGGGAATAATTTGCAGAGCTAATAGAAAACTGAGCTTTGATACATTCTTTTATTTTATTTCTTTCTGGTTGGTTGGTTTTGTCCTATCAAAAAATCATCTTGCACAAATGTTTGGGTGATGTGCTCACAGTGGGAGCATGTCACTGGTACGGCCATGGTTTGCTACGTAATCAAGTCTTTATTTCAGTGTTGAAATAGGGACTATTTTGAAGGATAAATCTAGTTGTGTTCAGCTCTGCTATTTCTTATAATTGTACCTTGTTTTCTTCTAAGCTGTCTTGTAAATGACAAAGTCTTGTGATACTCATTGAAAATCTTAGTTTGACTTGAGGCTGCATTGAGGTGAATTTGAAGAAGCAGTATGTCAGGACAGACAGTTTCACTCTGTTGTGAAACATGTGGACCATCCTCCGGGGTCTACCATATCCAAATTTCCTGTAAGCTTTTTCTGTAGAAACACTTGTAAATTCCTGTGCTGGTGCCTTTACTTTCCGTGCAAGATTGTTAAGTGGTGCTTTCACTTAGTGCAGGCCTTACCTGGGAAGTCAGCGGGAGAGGTGACTCCTTTCAGCTCTAAGTGTTGCCGGTCAAACCCTGGCTATGGTTAAATTAGTGGTGAAGCTTTCATTGAGATCCTAAATTCATTGCAATTGTGTCTGCAAAGCAAGTTAGCTGCATCTCTGCAAGAATGTATTTGCAAGGGTGATATTGGCCATCAGCCAGCAGTTAGCAGTTATGGTGGAGCCTTGTTCCTTGTATTCCTTCAGTAGAATTGCAGTTAGTTGTATCCAGAGGTGCTTACAAACCAAAGTGTCAGCATTTTCAGTTTATATACAGGGAAATAAAGATACTGGAGGTTGTGGTGGATTTGTTTTTTAACGTATTTATTATTTGGTTGGGGCACAGTTGTTATCTTTGCTCCCAGTCCTTTGTCCTCTGTGTTGTCAGGATACGTATGTATTCACAGTAAGGTGATCCTTATTTCTTAAGATTTTTAGAATTATTATTTAGTTCAGTTGAAAATTGTAATAGATAAAAGGAAACTGCGTCAAGAGTGATCCCACTTGGGAGAAACTCACAGCAGACCTGTGGTAGTCCAAACAAGTGTGCATTTTAGTGAAATAATCCTTAAATTAAGATGTTCTGAAAGTGACACTTCCACAGATCAGACAGGTACTCAAATATTGACAGAGGTAATGGGTGATACTGGAGTATGCTTTTTATTCTGTATATACACTATCTCTTTTTTCAAGTTCTTAAGCTTTGTTCTTTTTCTTTCAGGGGCAGAAAGTGTGATCTGGAAGCTTTGTTGCTTTGTTTCTACTGATTGAGATCATATTCAGATATTTTTGTCAGTGTTCTTCTGTGCAGACAATTTTATCGAACTATTTGTGACTTACTGTCTTTTAAAATGTAACTTAATTTGTTTGCATCTATTCAAAGATGCTGAGGGCATTTCAAATGCTGTACTCTTCTGAAGTCCCAGGCAGCAAATTTTGCAAATCACCATGGCAATGTGCGTGTGTGTGTGTGTGGGAGGAAGGCTAAAGTTGGAATCTGTATTAACAGAATCTGTTAATGTTACATACACTCAGTGGCACTAGCACTGCTTGTTCTTGGACATGTGTGTTCTTTGACTGCATGTTCTTTTCTTAATTAAAAACAAAGTAATATGATGAAATTAAAAGCCCCTATTGTCTGACTTTTAATCTTTTTGTATTTCTGAAACAAATCTACTGAAATAATGAGATATGGGTAATTGTGGAATTTTATTTTCAGAAAATGGCATATGATAATCTCGTAAACTTGCAAAGAAGGTCTGCAATTTATTTGTTCCCTCTCTGAGAACTTATGGATAGACTTGAAAGCCATTGTGTTTCAGCTAGAGATACCTGCCAAGAACACTTACTACTGGTAGTGCATGTCCTGGTGATTTCTGCCAAAACATTGCAAATGTTTAAGTTGCTTGATTTTGGGTAAGCATATTTGGATTCTTTTATACTTCCAGTTGTTTTCTCAGACACAGAATTAGTTCTGAAATATTATCAGTGCTAGTTTAGGGTTTTTTTTAATAAAGAAGAACTGATCTGTTCTGAAGCTGATTTTTAATTGCCCTTAGCCAGTGCTGACAACAGATAAGCTTATAAATGCCTATGACTTAGTAGGAAAGGCGGACAAGAGAAAAGTTAAAGCTGACTTTTCTTGTCTCTTTATTACTGTAGTCTAAATAAACCTGAAAAAATTTGAGACTTGGATGAAGAATGATTTATTTTCCCTATTACTATGTTGATTGTCTGAAATCTCTAAGTAGGAGAACGGTAAGGGTTGTGAAGGATGTAGAGGGGAAGTCACACGAGGAGTGGCTGAGGTCTCTTAGTTTGCTGAGACTGAGGAGAGACCGAGACCTTACAATAGTCTACAACTTCCTTGTGAGAGGAAGAGGAGCAACAAGCATTGATCTCTGTGATGACCAGCAACAAGTCCTGAGGGAATGGTATGAAGCTGCTGTGCTAGGAGAGGTTTAAGCTGGATATTAGGAAGAGGTTTTTTACTCAGAGTGTAGTTGGTTTCTGGGAAAGGCTCCTTTAGGAAGTGGTCACACCACCAAGCCTGACAGAATCCAGAAGTGTTTGGACAATGCTCTTGGGCAGATGGGGTCACTCTTGGGGCTGTCCTGTACAGGGCCAGGAATTGAACTCTATGATCTTTGTGGTTCCCTTTCAATTCAGCATATTCTATGAAATTTTAATTACTTGCAATAACTTACTAGTTTAAAAATACTGACCCCCTGCTATGAAGAATTACAGGCATTGATATGTGTTCAAAATGCAGACCAGGTCATTATGACTTAGGTTAGATGGCCTGAGAGAGTGGGCTTCTTAACTTTTTCACTGCGTAGATACACCTTATAGCAAAATAACCAAGAAGGATGAGGAGTTGAGATGCTCTTGCTGCATCAGAGTTCAGATGAGTCACAAGGTTCATCAGAGCTGCCTTTGCCACCAGTAGAGCAGAGTTACTAGCCTGGTGTGACGTGAGCATATAGACTGTCCTGAACTTGGGAGGTCATCTGAGCCATCTGTGTGTGCATTCACACTACTTGGTGCATTTTGTTTTTACAATGCTATTCACTTGTTGTACGCAATCTGTCATAGTAATAACACTTATTACTGTGATATTTTTCCTTCAAAAAAAGGAAAGGCCTCCTTTTGAGAGTGCAAGTGTGGGAAGTGATGACTTTGACAGTCTTTGCCTTAGAAAAACAAGCTGTTTTTTCAAGGCTGTTTTTGTGAGGGCTGAACATCATTGTGTATGCAATGTAGTCATTTGTACATCTGGTGACTTGCTAGGTCCTTTTTTGCTTTCTGAGGAGGGAGATACTTACTGTCCACTACACTATCTCTCTTTCTGTTTCTTTAAAAGACAAAACTTGAGGGTCAGTAGGACTTCAGACAGTGAACTGTTGTCGTTTTGAGTGGGATTTTTTTTCATTCCATCATTCCCTTGACCTGTCTACTTCTGTTATGTACAGGATCTGTAGTAGCACACAGGTTGATTGTCATCTGGGTGATTTAAAGCAGACAGCTGAGGGATTTTTCATATTAGATTTCAAAGAAAAAATATAAGTAAACTACATCATTTATCTGATGAATGAGTGAAGTTACTCATGTCAGGTTTTCAGTCTGTATTGGCAAGTGTGAAAACAGTACCTGCTCTGAAAAGCATGCTATTAAATGCACCTTCGTCCCACTCCTCAGAAAAAAAGAAAAGCCTTTATGGTAGTAAAATAATCTGAGAAAGAAATATTAGTATACAGATACCTTTTCTTTCACTTTAGAAAAGTTCAGACTCTCAAACTTTGTAATACATAATGAGTTTCTCCATACTGAAAATTCACTGTGTCTAATTAAAGTGAAACACAAGGTTTCACCCTTTATGCAGCTGAATTTCTGCACTTTCTGTTTCTGATCCCGAGATATCTTTCAGTCTTCTCTTTAGTGTGTTCATCCAGTGCTATCTATTCGTCTTCTAAAGTAGACATGTGTGTCTCTGATGAGTCAAGGAATTTTATTAGAAAGAGAAGAAATAGGAAAACCTGATGCCCCTACAGATAAACATGACCTGGACACCAGTCTTCTGGGTGTCTGACTCCTGCTAGTTTCTGGGAGAATTGTTAGCTGTTTTTCTCTGACTTGGGGAGATTTCTGGAGGCCAACCAAGGTAAATGCAAACATTATAAAGTATTGAAATGTCTCGATGTTGCTATCTTTTAAAGATGTCTTGAGGACAATGTTTGAGGTGAGGAAAAGTCACTCAGAAGTAAGTTTAAGTAGGCTACTGTCCCAAGTCCTCTTGTAGGCTAAGTTGGTGAATAGAAGTATCTTTCTCCTAAGGACATATCTTAAATGTAAACTCCATCTCTAGTTTGTCCTCTAAGGAACTCTAATTTTGAGATTTCTATCCCTCTGATAGGAATGGGAGAAAATAAAATGAACCTTCACAATTTTTTTTCAACTTATCTTTGACGTTATATACCGTATGGCTCTTTAGGTGCCAAATATACACAGCTCTGAACTCACTGACATTTCACTGACTCCATTCATTATGGTTCTGAGAAACAAATTACTGTACCAATTACAAGCTTCATAGTGAAATAATAAAATATGCTCTACTGGCTGTCAGTGATTTTCTGTATGTATGTGACTTTGACTAGAATGGAAAGAGGATTGTAAATCTGTGTATATATATGTCAGCAGAGATGAAAATGACTTAGGTGCAAGATTAATCATTGCTATTCTTTCCATTTTTGTTTTTAATAACTTTCAAAAGGATGAAAAATTTGATGTTCTAATGAAGACAGTGGAATTCAATGCAGAGTTTAGATTTTTATTTTCTAATGCATAAACCAGTGAAACTGCTGAAGTTCACTGGTGTTTTTCTTCCAGCGGACAGGACTGAATGTTTGCAGACTATTTAACTGTTCACATATAGTAAATTCATGGACTCTTTAGCTTAGAAAATATTTTTCTTTATGGTACAAATACATTTTTAAAGTTAATGCTCTACATGTGTAGTGTTTTCAAGTTCTGTACCACATTTCAGCCTGTTTTGTGTAATTAGAAAACAACTTAGAAAATGTTACGGATGATATTACGCACTAATGATTTTACTCTCTGAGTTTGATACTTAGGAATGACAATATTAATTTTCTCAGGTCTGTTGATGTTTATGATGCTTTTGTAGCTGTTTCACTAAAATGTACTTCTTTGGCATTTAGATTCTCTAAAATAATGTCTCTCTTCAGTAGAACTGTACTAACAGATATGTCTCATTTTTAAGGGAACCCATGTCTCATTTACCCGATGGATTTGTATTTTGTCATCTTTGTTTTCATACACAGGTTTTATAATGAACTCCTCATAAAAGGCTAATGTGACTTGGAAGCTGGGATTGACTAGGTAAAATAAGAAGTCACCTGAGCAGATAATATTGAGAGGACAATGAAATCACCTGTTAATGTGGCAACATTAGTGATTTCTTGTAACTGGTTAAATCAGTAATGTAATTATTATTTAGAAATACAGGCTTGAAAACAAGGCTTCAGAGAAGCATGCAACTTCAAATTCTCACCCAAATGTACCACTTCGACAAATGCTTGTTACAACTGGCTTTTTTAATGGATGTGATGTGGGCCAGTCTGCAATAAGCTGTCCACAGTTAACTGGAAGTTGGCACAGCTTAATTAGTAATGTGCCTTGGCAGTACCTGCAAACAACTACTTTTTCCACTCTACTGTCATTTAATAGCCTTTCAAGCCAAAAGTCTACAATTTATAGAAATTATTTTGTTAATTAAATTGTCCATTAGGATGCAGGTTTAGTCTACAGGCTTCATACATCTGGGATTCTAAATAGCGGTGACATGATGACTTATAAACTCTGGTCCTCATTTGTGGCTGACTTTTAAAAATGTTATTGTACAAGAACGGATTTCCTTGTTTGGTCCTGCTGCTCTTACAACATGGCCCTAGTTTGCAAACGCTGAAGTTTAGGAATGTCTTGAAGTCTACTTTTCTTTAAGGAGAAGGGTAGAGGAAGACATTTGGCTTAGAGATTGTAAATACAGATATTCTTGTATCAACTGTTAGCTCATTTGTATAAATTTTATTACATATTTAAATTGTTTATACAGAATCAGTCTCTACATGCTTAGGATGTTATGTGTGCTATTAACATGTTCTCTTTGCTAATTTCTCATAATGCAGTTTTCTCTCAGTGAAATTTACTAATATGAATCTTTCTGTTTTGCTTTCAGTTGCATTTCATTTGAGTGAGGAAGTCTGTTAACTGCAGCTAAATTAATTGTCTCTCCTTTTTAAATCTGTCTTATATCAGTCTGAGAAGAAGAAAGAGAAGACTTGGTTCCCTAGTTTGTGAGCGAGGAAGGGCTGAGATATGACAAAAAAGCCCCCAGTAAAAGCAAGCAAAGGCCTCACCATATAATGCAGAGGTTAAAACACTGGGATCCCAAATGCAGTACAGACATGTAGATTTTTGTTTGTGGGTTTGTTGTGCTCTGTTTCAGTTTGTTTTGGTTATTTTAATAAAATCTGCAAAACATTGCGCTATGTAACATAGGAAATGTACAAAATTTCAGTTACTACCGCATTTACCTTATTTTTATGCGCACATTTGAAGTGTGAACTTGATTGTTTGGTATTTTCAGCTTTCCTTGCAGCTTCTGTCTGTTTTGAAGCCCATTTCTGATGTGTCAGTCCTGTCATGACTGTCATTGCAGGTGGATGCTGTGTGAATACCAGGGTGTTCTGGTTTGCTTGGGTTGGGTTCTTTTGAATAGAGGTTTAGCAGCACTAAATATTCTGCTGCTACTTCAAGCAGAAGGATTCTTCTTGTCACTTAGAGCCAGCTCTTATGAATGTGTTTCCTTTCTGTTACTGCCTGCAGTACTTGTAATCCATCCTTCCTTTTACTGAGAACTGCTGAACTCAGTAACAGATGTCATGGACATAATTCAATAACAAACTTGTTTGCTAAACCTCACGCACTTCATGGCATTTAACTGCCAAGTTGCACATTTTTATTGGGAAATGGTACAAAACAGTTATTTCCTGAACTCCCTGGTATTACCAGTAACTTGAAATGTGATCACTAAGAAAGATTACCTAGCTAATCTTGCGAAAACAATGTTGGAATATACATATAATTCCCACACACCCCTTTCTTATATAAAAGGAGAGGAAGCAGCCAAAACTTAAGTAGGTACTGCTTTTGTACCCATGCTCCTTATTAATTTCATGTAACTATGTCAAACATATATATGTGTGTATATATATATGTGTATATATATATATACAAATTATTTATATTTTTTACATGGTGTGTAAACATACTAGGATGTAAGAATTATGAGGACTTGAGAGTGCACAAGTCAGGGAAAGTTTCTTTCAGCACTGCTGTAAACAAGGTAATCCATAATCCTTGAAATGATTCACAGGCAGAAGTAGCTCAGTCCTTCTGATACCTGTGGTACTTTGCAAAGGAGAAACCTTGGAGGAACTCCTGATTCTCCCTCTTGGTAGCTGTTTTCTTCCTGGAACCATGAAGTTACATTGCTCTTCACTGTGAATAATTTGCATTAGGTGTTGTAACAGATAGTAACTTAATGATGTTTTTTCCCTTTTTCCTTGCTGTCTAGATTTGGGGATATCTTCACTGAATAACTTGCTGCTTAAAGAAAGTAACAGAAGTTGGGAAATTCAGGTAGGCAATACTTTCAGTTTACTTTTCACTTTAAATGTTGATGCAAATATGGATGACAGATCTATAAATATTCATTGTGATACCAAACCCATCAAAGCATGGTATAGATTTTAACCTTACCAAGACTGTATCTGGTTTCATCACACCTCTTTTGAACTCTAAGCAGCCCCTGATAAGAAGTCAAACAGATTTACGATATTCAAGTGTTCTTTGTGCTTATAATAAAATATCTAATATGATAGGAGGTCCAGGTACTTTGTAATGCTCAAAAAATTTAATGAACTATTTTTGACATTGTTGTCTTGTTGCCCCAACAGACTCTGGTATTCATGGTATGTGCAGCCACATAGACTTCAATTTCTTTTCCTAATTTTCTTACCAAGGAAAATTCTTGACAGATTTGCTAATTACATCCATTTCACGTTTTACTTCCTTTGTTTCAACTAAGGCTTCTAAATAGATCTCCAATACCTAATTTATATAAGATGACAAAGTTATTTTGGTGTTCTTTATGTTATAACTTTCATGGCTTTAATAATTTAATCTGCAATTCCATATAATATGCTGTTGTTTATCCTGGTTTGCTCTGATTTTAAGGACCCATCCAGCTTTTCTTCACTACTTCCTAGTTTTTCCTTCAAGTACATGCTTTGATGTGGCATTAAATAATGTGTAAGAATAGCCACTGGTTTTAATCACCTGAATTTGCCTCCATCAGAATTCTCAGATGGATCTATTCTTATTTGACCTCAGTCATTGATAAAGATTGTAGCACATTTATGTAGGGTTAATTGCTCTGGATTATACGAATACTGATGGAACAGTTAAACCCTGAAACTATTGCTGATTTCTTATGAGCTCAGCTCTACATAGCAGTTTTAATTTTAGAAGCTTGTAGATTTTCCTTTAATATTTTTCTTTACTGTTTTCATATTTTACTGTCTAAAAATCTAAATGAACTGTGGAAAAGGATTCTGTATGATATCAGTACCTTATGAAATGTACATAAAAATCTCTTACACATGCTGTTTCCTCAGAAAGACATGTGACTTGTGGAACACATTGCAAAAATTCTCCATATAGTATTTTTCAGACTTTGTTGTCAATTTTTTTTTCAGGTACTAAGTATCTGTCTATTTTTCCTTAATCTGTGCTTATGATCACCATTCAGGTAGTACGTAATTCAAGTAGCAGTGAAAATTGATACTTTACTCTAAAAAATACTCAGACTATGTTGAATTTTGTTTAAATACTGGTAGAACTATATATCACATTTCAAAATACTAGTTAATATTACATTTTCTGTTTCATTCTTTCTGTCTCCCTTCCCCCATGTTCCTTTGACAGCTCTGAAGTGTTTTCAGTGCGACTGATGATACCAGACTTGTTTGGGCTTATCCTTCATGTTGTGCACTTCCTCTGCATTATCAACTGATCTTTTTAGCTCTGATTTCACTCTTACTTGTAAAATGTTTCAGCCAGAGAGTCTGGGGAAGAAAGGCTGCACAGGAATTTACCCTGGAGTAGCATGTGACAGAAAGGTTATTGTATTATTAACATGAGAAACTGAAGTGTAAATGGCATCCCACACTGGGACCAGGAGCTGCAGTCGCTGTTGCTGACCCTGCAGCTCCTCCTCTGGCCTGCTGCTTGCTGCTGCGACTCAGGAGCATCCCCAGATGTTTTATATGCTCACCCTGTGAAAAAATATTTCACTGCAGAATCAGAATGGGCTGTGCAGGTGTGGAATGTCCTTCCTTCGGACTCTGTCAGGAAAGGGGAGAGAGAATTAAATAGTAGCCCAATCAGGTAATATTAAAATAATTTTAAAAACTACCAACCCCATAAAAATTCACAACCAGAAAAATCCCATCCTGTGAGGTTAGATGGAAGGGGGAGGAAGGAAGGCAGGCAGCTGGGTAGCATGTGTAGGCGTGATAAGGGTAGGTAGAAGATGGTGATGTCTGTTTGAAGAAGAAGACTCAAAGGAAAAGAAGAGCAGTATTTAAAACCAGAGGGGAGTAAAGGCTGTGCTGTGAGTAAGGGCTTTACTGTAAGCAGCAGCAGGAGGGCACAGGCATGGATAAGAATTGCCAGGCAGGAAGACAAGTGGTGAAGAAACAGGACTTCTGAGTAGTGGTTCAGTGAGTGGTGATCCCCACTGGAGCGGACAGGAAGCAAAGAGAACTCCATGGTGCAAAAAATATGTGTATTTCATTCTTGTGCCAGAAACAAGTGAAGTGCAATGGGTGTTCCCAACCTGTTGGCTGGCCTTTCTGTACAAGCTCCAGGAGTGTCTCCAGGAAACTTCAATCACAGATCAGGAAGTACAGCCTTCCTGACTTGCCTTGCTGACGGCTGTGAAGTTGGTGACAGTAAAATCTCCATAAACCCCTTATGATGTGGCCCATTCCAGATTAAAAAAAAAAAGAAAAAGCCTTAGATCCTCGTATTTTTCTTCATTTATCTTAAGTTTTTGAGGTTCAGAAACCAAAAGATTGTCAGATTAGTGATGGACAGTGCTCTAGGACCATTTCCTGCTGCCTCTTTGCCTAGAACCCTGCAACTTTTCCTTTCCCTGCCTTGCTGCAGTTGTGTGGGTAGACTTGCATCTTTGTTCACATGCCAGGGTTTTTTGTCGCATGACTCTGACCACATGTTTTGTGGATATACTTCCAGTCATCATGTGAAGTAGAAGCATTAGGCTTGTGGCTCTTCTTCATAGTTAGTGTATTCCTCATCCAGCCTCACAATACTCTTCAACATATACTTTCCAACTCTTTAGAGAAAACTCAGAAAAATCTGAAAAGGGGGAAAAAATGGTGTTTTTCTCAGCTTTTCCATTCTTGTATTGCTAATTCAATGAAGTTGTAGAATACTGGGGTGGGGGAAAAGATAAAAAGAAATTCTCTCTTGTTAAGGTAGTGTCAAAACCTTAAATTATTTGAGTTTGGCAAGGAAGCCTTTGTTCCATTCATGTCTAACACTAAAAGCTGGTGCAACCTGCATTACTCTTTGCATTCAGAAGTCATACCCTAAAATGTTGGTGGACTGTTCATATATTGTGTGCACATCTTGATGCCACCATAGAAAAACCACACATCTTCAAAATCTCAATTATGTCTTTTATGTTTCCTTGCTTTTGCAGAATATGATTTTCAAATTTGGTTCATGGGCTGGCTTTTCTATGCAAGATTTTAATGGGTTTTAATTTCCTGTGTAAGGAAATGTTTAGACTTCCTGCACCACACTTCAATTAATTCTATATAATTCTAATTTTCAGTTGAATAATTGAATCATTAATTTGGAGCCATACCATAAAGAGAAATTTTAGTTCATTTATGTAATTGTTCAGTGCTTTTTACTTTAAGGGCAAAGGAAAAAAACCTCACGTAAGATGGTGGATTTCAACATTTTGTTTCATGAAGGACTTTTGTTTTTCAGTGTAGCTTAACTACCTTTAACTTCTGAGTTCATATCATCATATTAAATGAGTGGAATAACTAAAATAACACAGGTAAAAAATTGTCCTGTTACTCCATTTCAGATGCCCATTTGTGCAATACATTTCATTCCTGCTGACTCGTGTACCATCTGTATTTGTATCTGATTGTCCTCCACTTCCTCCTTGTAAAATTTGAGTCAGATCACTGGGCTGCAGCTGAATTATGTAACTGATTCAGCTTCTCACATAAGTGTTCAGAAATGGTTTGGTTTATTTCCGTGAAACATTTTATTTGCATTTTGAGGAAGAACATTGAACTATAATCCAGCTGAACTATATTAATGTGCAAGTCCAAGTCCAGCTTTTTCTGTCACTTTTCACAGTACGTGGAACGTGAAACACAAATTCTTTGAAGCTTTGTGGCATTGGAAACCATAAAACAGGAAAGCTAGGAATCAAAGTCTGTCAATAAAAGAATTGTAGCCATGGAAACCAAATTTCATTATACCTGTCTGTATGAAGAGGATAGTAAATAGAAAATAGGATACAAAAATGTGTAGGGAATATTGATTGATATCTGAATTAGATATTTTAACTGGTTTGTCCCCCTCTGTACCGTAATGGAGAAAAGAAGGAAAGCACAAGACCCGCAAATTATGCTGGGAAATACACCTGCATTATGTCCAGTTTCTGTAATTGGAAATACTGAATATACACCTGAGAGATCTTTCATTTTTGGAGTTTTATAATTAGACTTCTAATTAGCTGTAGAATCCACTTCTTATTACAGATTGGGTAGTTCTCTTATAGAAGACCATTTCTTTTCCTTTCTGGAAGTTGTATGCTCTAATCTTTTTCTTAAATTGTCTAATGTTATGTACAGTGGGAAATAAGACTTCTTGAAAAACCTGTTTCCTGCCCTCTTACACTGTACTTTGCAATCAATTTTTTTTTAATATGTGATTTTATACAGGAAAAGAAATCTACCAGTTTGTAGTTAAGGCACAAAGCCCAAGAAGCATAAGAGTATAATTCTGTCTTTTTCCACCTTGAATAATCACATCTCCACAGAAAATGCTGTGAAATCCATTCAATACTTAATGTTTGGGACAAAGTGCTCTCTGCAGAGAGAATGCCAAGAACAAATGTCTTGGCTGTACTTGAACATTGGCATTCTGTTTGTTGGGAGAGCCTGGGCTGGGTGTTGATAGTCCTTGCAATGTTTAGTGATCGCTGTTTGTCTTCTGTACATCAGATTGTATGTGCGATGCCATCCACTCACTAAAGCTGCCAGACAACGCATGTGTTCCACAGTCAAATTAAACTGCCATAGGTATGAAATGATTAAGGACTCCTATTCTGCAGCATGAAATCGCTTGAAGTAGTTAAAACTTAGTGAATTAGTTAGCTCAGAGGCAGAGAAAAGCTCCTGTGAAATCTTAAGAACTAGCTGAAAGTGATCACAAGCAGAGGAGATGTGTTTGTTCTATTAACATATCTCAATGTTCTTGAATTCTGTGTGGAGCTTTTAATCATGATGTTGTCCATTTTCTTCAAGGGAAAGAAAAGGATCCTATTCCCTCTTATATGAATGATGTAGTATAAAGAAGAAAAGAGCAAATAATGAACAGACTGTGCTAATGGCAGAATTTAATTATCAAGTTCATCCTTGCCACACAAAATATTCTTGCAATCTGTCTTTTGGACCAACAGTTGCTACAGCACACTGAAGGACTGGATAGAATGGATTATATTCTAGTTTTGTTCTTAACATATGCAGCTTACTCTGTACTCCCTCATTAGGAAAAGCACTTTAACCTATGTCCCTATAAGGAGTGATGTGTTCCAATATGCACTTGTTCAGAGTTTTGGCACATAGATTCAGAATACTGTCTTGAAAATTTCAGTAACATTTTGCTTTGGATGTGTAGATTTTACAGACTTCTTGCTTCCTTTCTGTCGTTTCACTGACACCTAGTTTGCATGTGGACTCATGTCCAGAATTGTTTGGCTGGGCTGTTTGGGTGCTGCCTTGTGTCCTGGAGAGACTGATCCAGTTTCCCGGAATACGCTTCATTCCAATCATATTAGGCTTACCACGAGACATCACTTAGTTATGTAATTTTCTTTTTAAAATATGAGTGAAGCAAATCTTGCTGCTCCTGCCTCCTTAAGCATGAACTAGTGGCTGTAGATTTTTCAAGAACCTGACTTCTTCTTTTGACCAAGGCAATTCAAAAGAAACATGTCTTGTCTTTAAGTCTTTCTCTGCATTGAAATGTATATCAGTCTTTAATCCTTCTAGTCTTTCTTCATTCCCAGTTATTAATCCTATCAGGAATGTTTTCTGTTACTGAGTAAATTGGGGAGGAAGGGTAAGTAGGCCAGTATTTCCATTATTCCTGTTGCATAATTGATCTGCCTCTCTCTGGCTGTATTACGCATGACTGACCTTCTGTTTGGGGCTGGTTTATTAGACTTCATTTCAAGTATTTGTCAACAGTTACTTTGTCAGTCGTGTTGGGCCTTAAGTGTGAGTCACGTTCAGAGGCTGAACTGCATTTGTACATCCTGAGCACATTCACTCCTTGGTGCAGAGTTGGAAGACCTGTAAGAGTTGGTGGCCTCAAGCTGTAACTTCTTTAAATTTCACTGACCACAGAAAAGGAATGCTGCTTTTGAATTGTCTCAGGCAAGAAAATGGTGGGGAGTTTCAGTAGCTTCAGTGGGTTTTTGTTTGCTCTTTAGTTAATATGAGTGAATTAAAAAATGAGAATAGTAAGGCTACCCTAACTCCCTTTTTAAGAGTAGTCTATTCAAGTAAGTGCTAGTATTGTGTGAAAGATGCTTTTACTGTTGTAAAGAGGAAGGCTCTCAAATAAGGCTACGTGGGTAATAGTTAATTGCTACAGCATACATATATATATATAGGCACAGAGAAGCATTGTCATTAATTACTGTGAGGCAGGAGTGCCAGAGGAATTATTTGATATGTAAAGTAGCAAGCTAAATCTGTAGTTGAGTAGCACCTGCATCTCAAAAAATCTGTCAGGCATTGAGTAGAGACTTCTCAGTACTTGGCACTTCTGAGAATCTAGCAGCCTAACTTTCCGTCTGAGTTTTGAGATGCTTCTGACATAAGGGCCCTAACTTGAGAAGCCACAAGAGACTGCTGTATTGAATGTTTCCTGCCTTTTAATGGACTGTGACTTAACAAGTAGATGAAAAGCCACACAGTGACATGAATCTCTGGTCCCCACTGACTTTAAAGTACAGATCCCCAGACTAGTTTGTATATGCATGTTACTACTTGATTTGTTGTAATGAAAACAAATTCATGGAAGTTTGCTGAAATTTCTCATTGTTAACAGAATTGCTATGGAAGAAAAAAACGACTTACTGTCAAAATTTTATTTATCTTCAAATAAGGTCTAGAGAATGGTTTTGCCAACAAGTGCTCTCTGATAAATACAACGGTTCCTTGGTTTCTGTGCCCTCTTTTGCTCTCCATCTAGCTCCTCCATATCTCCTGCAACTATCTTTGCCTATGAATATTTAGATATATTTCAGCAAAGCTTTTTAATGTCGCAGGTTATCTTTTGTGCTTTTACTTCCCCTTCCTTAGATTTTTTTTTTTAAAACCAATCTCCCACCCGGTTATTTTACATCATATGCAAACTTCAGACCTGTTTCGTAAGTCTAGTTTCTTTCGCTCCACTATGCTCTGCCTTGCTTCTCCTCTTCATCTCTTTCCCCCATTAGAACACCGGCCTTTCCTGTTACCCCCAATGTAGCACTAACCCTTCCTGTTACCTTTCTGCCTCTTCCTTTCTGCTGCTTGTGTCTCAAAATAGCTGCAGTGGTTGGTACCACTGTGGTGATTCTGTTAGTTGGACCCAGAGTTTGAAGGCTGGTAGATAGCGTTACATTATGAAGTCCTTTGTGGGGTGGTACAGGAGGACTGTAACTATTTCTGCTTTTAAAGCCCAGAAAAAGGTTGATAGCTCTGCAAATACTGACTGTAGTGCCATTTATGGGGAAGGGAGTTGGTATGTGTTACAAATCATAGAATGATTTGGGTTGAAAGGCGTCTTTAAGGTAGTATTGGAGACTCTTGGATGCCCTTTGTTAATCTCTGTGTTGGTCCTCTGTACTACTTTGCTGTGACTAGTAATCCCTTGTAAAAAGATGTCAAATTCCCAAGTGTAAAGTTTTGTTGCAGAAAAATCTCTGTTACATGTCCCAGAACAAACAGTTACAAAAGCTTGTGCTTGTTCCAGTCTCTAGAGGTTGATATACTTTCATTTCCATATGTGTTTGGAGAAGTCACGTAGCATTTACTCACCGGAAGCTTTACAATAGAGTAGCACTGCAGCTATTGCTAATTTGGTAGTTCAGCTTGAGCTCAAGTGTGGAAGTGGTTTTTTGTTTGTTTCGCTGCCTTTTTTCTTCTTTTTTTTCATATAGCTGAGAATCCTCTAGAAGCAATATTCACATATATCCAGAAATAATAGTTTGTTTTGCAGAAGCTGATGATATTCTGAGGGTGTGTTCAATAACACAGTTATGAAAAACATGCAGTTACAAAAGGAGCAAAAGTCCATCACCTGACAAATTAAGAGCAGTAACTTCTCAGAAAAACTTCTAAAAGACTTTTCACTATCTCATTGTTGTGCTATTAGTACAGTATTTGTACAGTTAAAGAGTACTTAATTTTTGGTAAACTACATTTTCAATATTATAGTAAAATAGGGCATTCATCAAGAAGTGGAAGAATGTATTTTAGACTATTGTTTTCAGAATTTTTGCAAAAAAATCCAAAGCACTGTACCTTTTTCCATCAAACTACCAGTACAGCATTAGTCAAAGTTGACAACCACTATGCACTAACTGTTATTACTGGTGTTACCAGCACTGTCTAAATTTTGCAGCTGTCTGGGATATCAGTATATTACAAACCAAGTTAAATCAGCATTTTTTTTGAGAGTGATAGCTTTGCGCACCTCTCACTAGAGCAGTTGGAGTACTTGAGGTATCTATCTAGCTATATAAAAATATACACACCTGCTAGTTATTTTCAAATGTTCAATAATGGATGTGCTAGTGACATAAAAAGAAGAGTCACTCTCTTTTGGCAGATGTCAGCATTATTCAGACATTACACGTTCAGTTATTTCAGCATCGCTGTGTTATTCTACTGCTCCTCTCTTACCCCTCTTTATTTTTCTAGTAACTTCTGGCTTGTGGGCTGCCTGATGTAAAGTAAGTGTTGTTTGTGGTGTTTTGGGTTTTTTTTCCCTTGGGCTCTAGGTGATGTATGTTTTTAACATGGAAATTGAATTTCTTTCTACTGGTTGTTCTGTCATCCCAATTACAGAGCTATGCAACAGAAGGGGGAGAGAGAGATATGAGATAAGGCTAGATAAAAGAGCAGGTGGAATCAAATATTGAAATACATACAAGTAAACAATGGTACCTGTACCATTTCTTGATCTTATTTTGTTCCTGCTTTAAATATTTATGATATATTTACATGATGGAAGAAAGCCCACAACTGTAGGTTAAGCTTTTTGTTATACTAGAAGTATTTCACTCAGGGTCCTTGACTAGTATCAGTTGTATTCTTCTGGATTAAATGCTTTACATGGAACTGAAACAGTTAACTGTAAATGTACTGCTTTTTTCAAAATGTGAACTTTTTATTTCATTGAAGGAAGTTAGGTTTGCTCAACTCTCTTTTTCTTTGCACCCTTCAGAAATAATAATGAGGCTCAAAGACCTCAGTAGAACTAAGAAGCAGAAACACATGAGGAAAGATCTAACCTGTTTCTCAAAAAGTTTCCGTGAACTAGACTGGGCTGTCCTTTGTTAACACAGAGTTAAAACAGCATGCTTCTTCCTACGGCCCTTCAGTTGCCAGATCATGGGGCAGGTCCAGGCTTTTGGTTTCAGACCGTGTCTGGAAGTCATCATCCCCTGGCTGTTCAGGAGCTCAGTAAGTGCACAGCCTTGCCAGCATGCTCTGGTAATCTTATGGGCAGGAAACAATGGAATTCGTATTGCCTTCTATGGAGACTTGGTTTCCTTGGAGCTGGCACAGATCCTAGGTCTTTTCTCCACTGTCCACTGATGCAAAGAGACAGACCTTCAGGTACAGGACTGCTGATTTGATGACATAAAGTGAAAAGCTAGTCTGGCCTTTAGTTAAGGCCTAGATAAACTGTGATTGACTTTCCACCTTTTGCTGTGTGATAGTCTGTCACCGTATGAGAGAATGCTTTTGTGCTCTATTTAATCTCTGCATGTGCTATTAATGTAGAACTGGTGTCACTTCATTAAAGTATACGTATAAGAGGTACATTAAATAAACACTGTTTCCATTGTAAACTACTTATTTGTACATAGCCTCAAAAATATATTTTTTGAATTGTTGTTTTTTGATACTCAGGGTTCTCATGAAGGGTTAATGTCTTTCTCTTCTCTAACAATTTTCTGCTCTTCAGCAGTGAATTTTTGCCCTGAGAAAGAGAAATCCAAAATGAAAACAATTAATTTTACTTATTTTCTTTCTTCTGACGTCAGAAATGCTAAACAACTTTTTTTTTTTAGGAAATTGCCTACAATATTCTGGCATTTACAAGCAAGAAGATACCAAAACCCGTCCAAGAAATAATTCATTTTTGAATAGTTCCAATTTTATTTATTTAGCTATATTTTCTGAATGAGAACACTGCCTATATCCCTCTCCTTTTTAAGTGTGCAGAATGAATCCAGCTCTTAATGCCAATAAATATTTAAATTAAACCATGGGAAGGTAGTTCAGTGTGAATGAACAGTGCTTTAGACCACAGCAGAGTTTGCTGATTTGGTCATTGAGTCCTTTTCTGTTTTCTGTCTTCAATCTGTATGCCCCAGAGAAGGCCACATCTCTTAAACAGAGCTCTTTCTGGAAGAGTGAGTTTATTAGGAGACTGTTCTCACTAGTTTTAAAAATACAGGTCTCATCTCAGTAGTTCTTGATCTGAGCTGCAGTGTGAGCTCCCCATCAAGTCATGAGGCAAGACTGGATCATAAATGAGCAGCTTCTGCAGCACGTCCCTGGGAGGGAGTGAGCTGGTGGTGACAGGTAGCTGAGCCAGGCACTGTGCCTCTGCAGCTCCTCATGGCAGTGGCCACGTCTGGCCAAGGCTTGCCTGCCTGCTTTCTGGTGGGGGGAGAGGAGGGAGTGCTCTTATCTGGCAGCTTGGAGGAGCAGATAATGAAACCCTTTGTGTCCCCCTCTAGAGACATGTGCCTCGGCAGCAATGAGCTGTGCAGCTGCAGCCCTAGCAACAAGGGCCTGGAGAAAAGAATGAGGGCAGCTTCCCAGCGCTGGATGGCTGGAGGGTTAAGGATGAGCAAATTGAACGGGTAGCATAGTATTTAGATGAACCTGTGTGCCTGTTATTCTTCCTAGGGATATGTATGGGTTTTGTTTTAATTTTGACCCTTAGGGTGAAATATATCCATGTGTCTTTTTGTACATAGATAAATCAATGACTAAAGACTTGCCAGTGTCTTTGTTGCTTTTAGGAGTCTCGATAATGCATTTTCTGGAGAATTCACGGTGTTGTTGGTACAATGCAGACAAGTTAAAGAGCATGAAAGAAGTCAGAGCTGATTTTTGTGGTGTAGGTGCACAAAATCCTTAAAGATGCAATGGTTTAAGGAAGGAATTTATTTTTAAAAGTGTACTTCGAATGGTATTTGAAGGGATATTTGCATTGGTGCTTCTAAAGTGCTTATTGTGACAGACACTCTCTAGAGAAATTGATGTTAAATATTTCATTTTAAAGGTGCAACAATCTGATCTGTTTCCATGGGAAGTTCCATGAATGAGCTGAGGATAACTCTACTGTTGAGAATAAGATAGGCTTCATTAATTACCTAGCTGTGGATAGTAATTCACAAGCCACAGTTTGGGCTGCATGTCTCGAGAGAGGGGGCATTTGTTTGAGGGAGAGACTGAATAATGAATGCCTTAAACCAAATGATCTGTGTCTGAGTGGCAGACAAAGAGGGCTTTGGGGCAGTGCTGATTATTCTGTGTGAAAGGACCACAACCATATCTGGCCTGCGTACTGAATCTCGCATGTGAGCCATCACTCCTTATGTCTCCGGAGAGAAAGGGAAAATCAAATCCGCTTAGGAAGCGAGGGCACCTTGCCAGTGAAGGTGCTGTTACTGACTGCATGATGCTCATCTAGTTACTATAATGAGGAATGGTGAGGAGGAAATTTTGGTTATTTTAAATCTGTTTTCCAGTCTTTTGACAAATGCAGTAGGCATTTTTTAACAAGTTACGTACAGATCTTTGTTTGTTCTCTATTCCACTTTCATACCTCCTAGATGCAGTCTGTAATGTTTTCCTACAAGCTGATTGTAAGTCACAGCCCAGAGCAAATGGAGCAGCAGATGTGGTGATTTCCTGGATGTTCTCTGATCAGGCCAAAATGCTGACCTGAGGCCATTACAAGGCCAGGACCACATTCACATCCACTTACTGCTACACAGGCACTATTGTCCTGCACACAAGCTGGGTGAAAAGCTTGAATACTATCACATTAAACTGTTCAAGCAAGGTTTAATGAAGCTTGGTGGTAGAATGAATAGTTTCTAATTTCTTGGCTTCCTTTTTTTTTGCCTCTCAACCTGAGCACTGAAGGTGAAAGCTAAGAAGAACATCTTCCTTTTACGAGGTATATTTGTTGACTTGCTGTAAAGTGCAGAGGGAAAGGTCAAGTGTTAAAATATTTGGAGACACCTCAATATTCAAATTGTAGAAATCTCTGTATTTTTTTGTGAGGGGTAGGAAAAATGTGGGAAATGTTTTGGGTTGGGAGAGAATTTGAGGCTGTACTTAAATGCTTAATTTAGTAATTATATCTTGTGCTCTTTTCAGAAGTTGCTAGTGAAATCAAAGCTGCAGATTTAACATTTGACACCCTCTTTAACAGTCCTTTTCCTTTATTTGAGAAGGAAAAACATGTTCAAGAGCAACTGCAACTTTTATCTAAGTGCATACTTTTTACACGTTAATCTTAACTTCCAGATAAAAATTCTTATCCTAGGCAAAGGAATTAGTGTGTGGTTTTTGGGTATTTGTTTCCAAATATACAGAGCAAATCTTTGTCAGCAGACACAAGGAAAATGTCTTCCACCCCACCCACACACAGAGAAGGAAAAATGAGCAGTTGTGTGACATTGAAGGAGATAGGACCTTGTTCCAAACAGAGAAACTTTGTATGATAAATTGAATTGTCACCATGCAGCTGTTTGACGATTTAGTCGAAGTAGTTGCTTCTTTCATTTGAGTTTATTTACTTAAGTCAATTACATATGCAGATTCCATTGTACCCTCCAGCAAAACACCAACAGATCTTTACTGAAAAGGATTATACAAGTGAAATACTACGATGTTAGTAAATAACTCAAAACAAACAAAACCAGACAGAATTAAGACAAGTGTAAAGGCAGGAAACACCTTTCTTTTTTTCTATGATAGGCTTCCACTGACTTCTATAGCTTAGCTTCTCATAATAATGGAGTTTCACAGCAGTTCTGTACTGTGCAGACAGAATGCTCACTACAAAGTTTGTGAATGTCAGTATGAAGATATTTACCAGCTGTAAGTACCAGTTGTATATTTCAAAGATACTGCAATGTCTTTTTCAAAAGTGTCTGCAAAGCCTCTTAGATGTTCAGGGTAACTGGAGCTAGGGGAAAGCATCTCCATAGAACTAAAGAAAATAGTGCATCTTCTCTCAAAGTCAAAAAATCTCTCACTGTACCTCTTTTGTAAAAGGCAATGTGCTAGTTTGAGCTATTTTTGTCTTTTCAAAACTTGTCTAATGCCTATTTTGTGGTCATTTGCCACAGTAGCTCTTGAGAGAAAATGAAGCTAGTTGTACTAGTCAGTGGTGTCTATTCCTAAATTGCTGCAGTGAGGGCATGGGGCAAGTCCACTGTGTTAAATGAGACCCTCTTTAGGTCTGTGTTTTGAAAAGGAAGCATGTGCTGACTATGGCAGTACTAGTAAAAGTAGAGGATTTGTATATTAGGAAATTCTAATGGTTTGTCTTGTTTCTCCATAATAACAGTTGGAGCCAGGATGATGCTTCTGAATATATATTTACCTTGTGATCTAAGGAACTAAGTAGTTGCCAAGAGAAATAACTGATTAACTAAGTTTATCTGTCAAAAGAGTAGAATAAGACACCAGATGGTGAGAGCAATGTAGAAGGTTCTGGAAAAGCATTTATTTTCCAGGCTTAAACTTGATGTGAAATCCATCAGGAGCTAAGCCTTGTAATTTACTGTGCTGTCTTGTTAACAAAAAATTGGCTGTTGTGTTGGCTGTCTGAAAAATCTTTAGTTGATCTTGAGTAGAGGAACTTGTATTTCCCTGTTTCAAGTGGCTAAATGGTTTTGATTGATGTGAGAAACTTGAATCTTCATGCTTATATTTATTGAGATTCTTACTCTGTGTGGCAGCAGCATTCTTTTCATAGTGAGGCAGCACAAGTATTATACTTCACATTTGTTATTCAGGACTTTTCAAGTTATCAGCAGAAGTACTCCATGCCTTGTGATTGTTTTGGCATGAGAAGTACTATGGTCAAAACCTTGTTTATTTTTTAGGTTTCCCTTAGGGGTTTCTGTTTAGGCCAGAAGTTTGGGAACTAGAGGGAAGTATTTTGCGTGTTTTCTTTACCTTCCTCACCTGTTGGCAAGCAGGTAACTAACTAAAATAATGCAAGAGAGGTTGCTTGGAGACAGTATGCCTCTGATCTGTTTCACAGTTGCTGATGCTGTTTTCACATGTGTTTTCTTTCATCATTTGTTTTCTTCAAATGGCATTTGAATGCCTATTTAAAAAAAATTAATTATACAAATGGACTAGAGGTTCAAGATCTTCAATTATTACTTCATTGTCTCTTTGTGTAGAGTGTTGGTTAATGGTGTTGTGGAGGCCTTTCCAGACTGGAAGCACACCTGTCCATTTGTCACTATTTCTGTTTGTAACTAGAAATTCCAAAGCAGGAATTAATTAATCTACACAATGAACTTTCAAACTTCAGGGAGATTTTCTTTTCTGCTTCTTAGTTTACAAAATAAAACAAAAAATCCCAAACACACCAACAAAAAACTCCCTAACAAAACAAAAGAAAACTGAACATTTGGGTAAATACAAAGCAGTACAAGCATATTAGTGGCCACAAATCAACCAATAACTTAACTATATATTTATTTGTTGTTCTAAGAAACCACTTTCAACTTAATAATGCTTGGCAAAGAGGGATTATGCAAAGAAATGGTATTCGAGCAAATATATCCATCAGAAAACAGGATGTTACTACTTTTCCTGGTAATTTCTGTAGGTCAGCATTAGTAACTAAGATTTCTTTCCAAACTGTATTTTGGTTTTTTAACCTGTTTTTCTTGCGCAACTTGTCTCACTAACAAGGCTTTTGACTCTTATTTGTAGTCTCAAGTTATAAGTATAAAGTCTGTATCTTGAGAAAAAATTTAGGCATTTCGAAATCCTATTAGGTCATATGAGAATCCTTTTAAAATACAATACAAAAGTCTAATGAATTGCACCAACCCTTGTATTAACAAACCGTGAGAAATGAAGTGTTATCTGGCACAGTTATAGTCCTGTATTGTTGCCTATTTGTAGCAAAGACAACAAATCTTCTTTCATGTTTTGCTTGGTGTGTACCTGGCAAGTTAACAACTGTGTATGTGTTTTATAAATGTTGCCTAAAAACCAGACTCACTGTATCCATTAGGGTTTTTTTAGATGGTTGTACAATAAATTTTTGTCAAAGAGCTGCTGAGGATACTGCAGAGCTTTTAGAAATACACAAATTTGACATAAGGGGAATGAAACTACTGAGAGTACATGAAACTTGATGAGTATATACTCTTAACTCCGCATGTGGATACTGTAATTTTGTGTGTCTAGTAGAGAAATAGCTTCTGTGGACACTGCAGCCACTGCAATATATTCATATTATATATCCTTACTACAGCCAGTCTTTCCCGCTTATAGAAGGATTAAACCTGGTCTTTTCTTAAAATAATACTAGTTGAGGAGCAACATGTGTTACTACCGGACTTGCAGAGGACCGCTTGTTATACTTGTTCTGAGCAGTAAAATTGTGTAACTGGAAAGACTTCCTTTAAGAATAATGTGATTTGGTCATGAAATTATGAATATGTCTTTATAGTTGTATTGCTGGAATGCAATGAAAGCAGATAACAAGGCAGATATGTAGATTTTTTTTTAATCCATCACAGATTAAAGTAATCAGCAGTGCATATTCGGTGGGTTTTTTTCAAGGCATACTATTGAACGAACTGCAGAGTTCTGTGAGCAGAGTACAGAAAAACTTCTGCTGAGGCACATGCCTGGTGCTTTCTAAGAAAACATAACCTATTTTATTTTTGTTATGTCTGTTCATAAAATTATAAAAGATTAACATACAGATTTCCAAAACCTAGTAGATGTTTGTTGGCCTCTTTAAAGTGTCTCTGTCTTTAGCATCTCTGAGCAGTTTCAATGCCCCACCTCTGTGAGAAGGTATACATTGAAATCCATAAAATGATGGAAATGTGTTGCTTAGAACAAAGTTGACTATGAGTATCCTTGACTGTCTTAAAATACAATTCTTGCATGCCTTAGTTTCCCACACATATAAAGAGGAAGATGTCAGTAGACTTCCTTAAGGCCTATAGCTGCCACAAAGGTCCTGTTTGTTTGTTTGGTTATAGCAATTAAACTAATTCCTGTTAAATACTAGAAATAGCATTCATCATAATTGATTATACTCAAAGATCCTTGTATATATAAATATGCATGTGGTTTTTTTACAGTAACTACCAGCCTTTGCTGTGATAATCCTATGTCAAAATTGACATCACAGATTATATCAAAGAAGTCACCAGATCTAAGATGATGAATCATGTGTTAGAATGCTGGAAATATATAAAGTTCAGGGAAAAAACTACAGGCTACTTACCTGCTTGGTACTGTTTCTCAAAGTTTTGGCTAGGTCTTTGAATCGTTACATCAAGAACCTTTTCATTTCTTCCCCCACTAAATAAGGTGCTAAAACTTCCACTACTTGCCTTTTGAGACTGTTGCAGAATTTAGAAAAAAAAAAAAAACAGGAAATGATTTTTTGATAATAGCTTTCTGGTTTTCCCCCTATACCATTTAACTTGGGTAAATTGATTAAGTGTGTATTAGAGAGTAGTAAGGGGGGCCTGGAGTCTGAGTGTCAGAGTACAAAAGTGCTGTTTTGCAAACCTGACTTAGAAAGTAATAACCCAGTTATATCAAGAATGTCATTTGTGTTTTGGACATAATAATTACTTTTCTAGTTAAAGTTGTGTTTTATGCTTCTATCTTTCATCTGAAAACACGACTGGGCAAATAAAAACCTATGTTTGATAAATAAGCTAGATAACTTGATCTCATGTTTATCCTTTGTAATTTGATTTTTTATTTATTGGTGAAAACACTGTACTGGTCTCTTAATTGTTCTCAGTGACTAAAAATACTCCATTAACAGAGGACTTTTGGGCTAGCATCAGCCAAATGAGAAATACACATCAATGTTCAGCTTAGGCACCTCTGTTTCCTTTCAGAGCAACAGTGGTTTTCTATGAAACTGACAGGTGTCATACAAAGTGTCTGACTTAGCAGTGTGCTCTGAGCTTGTCTGTGCTATGTAGTAGCTATTGACAAGTAAGTCGACATTTTACAGTAGAAGCCATTTATTAGCACAGTGCTATTGTAAAGCATTTACTTAGGCCAAACACAAATTCTCTTATGTCCCTAGTTTTTTTATTGCTGTTACAATTATATGGAAATAGTTATTTTAGTTTTGACATGATGCAGCTCTGATTTCTTTGTGCTGGATAGCAATACACTGCCTTTTTCAGGAGGAAAAACACTCGTCTGACTAATTTTTAGCTAGGCCCTATGGCATGACTCTGCTTTGCAGTTATCAGCTCTTAAAAACACCATTAGATCTAGCCCTGGATGTCCAGCTGTCCAACTGGCCAGGAAGAGGTTGAGGTGCAAGGATGTGTGAGGGGCAGGGAGGCATTTGGGGAGGGGCCATGCTCTGAGGCTGGGCCAGTCTGGGTCATGTCTGTCTGTGGGAGTTGCAGCAGCTGGTCCAGACTCACTTTGTGTAGTCTGCTCCGGAATTCTGTGTGGTGTAGTTAACACTGCTCTGCTTGTGCAAGTCAGCTCCCTCACATACAGCCACCCTTGGCATCTCCAGAGGTGCCGTCATGGGACGTGAGTGAAGTGTAGCACAATGATTATGCATGAAATCACATCTCAGACAACTAAACACCTACCTCTTCTGTGGGCATAGTGGATGTAACTGCAAATCTAGTCTCATATCCAGTGTGTTCTTCATTGCCTTCTTTTTTCCCCATTTCCAGAATATGTTTTCTGATTTCTTAGTTAAAAAATCGGTCTCTAATCTGTGAATTCTGTTAAGAACAGACTTTCAAAGACAGAAGTTGTGTAGGAACATGACTAACTGAAAGCTAAAAGGAATTAAGCAGCAAATGCTGTCTGGCCTTGAACTAAATAATTAAATACCTTTATTTGGGGGCAGGGAAGATTGTGATGTGATTCTTTGTGGACTTTTTTGGTTGATTTTTTGTCTTTATTAAAAAAATCCAAAACTCAGAATGTAAAAGAGCAGTTTTTTATGCTATGAAGCATAAACTTTAAACACATTCTGTTAGTAGGCTGTTGGATAAGATTGGACAGTTTGTGACATAGGATTATCTGCAGTTTATTTGTGAATTGTTGGCAGACTGAATCTACATCTATCAAATTACATCCTATCTGTGAATATGCCTGTTTTTATAAGAGGATGTTTCTAACTACATACTACACTTGTATTTGCTGTCTAGTGTGTGACAGTACAATTTTGAAGTTGTTAATATAATTAGGAGTTCACTGCAGAGTTCGAGTAGTGTCATCACATGGTCATTTCATGTCAGAGGACACTTTTCACATTACCTATTTACTTCCTTATAATGAGAAGCTAAGAATTGAGATATATAAGATTCCTTTCATATTTAGCGAACAAGTACTGCAAGCAAGTTATGGCTTTGTCAGCAGCTCTCAGTTTCGAAATGAATCTGTTTAAGGTTTCCTGGTATGAACAAGCTAGTTTAAGGCTTGTAGGAAAGATTACTTTGTAGCCTTGACACCTTTATTCTAGATTTTCCTCTCCCTGGATAGCTGTCAATGTAGGTAAGCCCTACACCACTGTGTATGTGGGTGTTTCCTGTGAAAGCCAAGCCATTTGAGGTTTGCAGTGGTTTTATACTGGCTGTAGAACTCTGTGAGTTTTACTCTGCCACTGAGATACTACTCACAGGATATTTCCCAAATGGACATTTTTAACAGTAATGGCCTTTTTTGAGTACACAGGGAACACAAGTCAGTGTTCTTGGCAAGATAGGCAGCTCATTTCTGAGGAGACAATCTAGTTCCCTTTGGGTTCTGAATGCAGATCAGTAACTGTTCTGCTGAGAATATGTACTTTGTTAAAATGTTTCTGGAACGTTTTGAAACTCCCCTTTTTGTATAGCACTTTGTTTCTTAACTAGGTCAATAATTCTGGTATCTTCAATGAAACTGCATTTAAGTGTTGAAAATTTGTGCACCCTGTATTTTTATTTTAAGCTGACTGTATGTGCTTTGTTATTTTTCTGCATGTGTAGGAAAGATTGCATAGTGTCCTTTGGGTTTAAAATTGGACATCTCAACCTGATTTCCTGTTTCACTTTTCTAAATTTTAATAACTTAAAATTGAACTTTATTTGGTAAAGTTGTTCATATTGTCCGGTGTATAAAATGCCATGTGACAGATGAACCAAGAGAAGTCATCATTATGATGTTAACTAAAAGGCTTTTATTAGTGATTAAATGGTGATCAAATTACTATTAATCAGTGATTGAACGGATATTAAATGGTATTCAATTAAGCAGTAATTGAATGAAAACTAAGCAGTCATTTAACGCAAATTTTCAAGAAAGGTGAGAAGGACTGGTAACTTCAGGCCTGTCAGTCTCACTTCAGTACTTGGTATGAGAGGTGTTGAAAAACACCTTAAGGACAATGCAGTCATTGGTCACAACCAGCATGAAAGATCTGTTTGCCAAACTTAATTTTCTTTTGCAAGGTAACCCACCCAGTTGACCAAGGGAAGCCAGTTGATGTAATCTTTTTGGATTTCTCTAAAGCTTTTGACACTGGCTCACAGTATCCTTCTGGAGAAAATGTCCAGCCCACAGCTGGATAAACACATCATGTGATGGGTGAGCAGCTGGCTCATGGATCAAGCACAAAGGGTTACAGTGAATGGGGTGACATCAGACTGGTGACCTGTCACTGGTGGGGCTCCACAGGGCTCCATCTTGGGGTCAGTGCTCTTTATGTTTTTTAAAATGGTCTGAATGCAGGTATTGAGTAAGTTGCATTACATGAAGTAACCTTACCAATTATACTAAATTAAGAGGAGCTGTGGACTCCCTTGAGGGTGGAGAGATCCTGCAGAGAGATCTGGATAGAGTAGGGAGCTGGGCAATCATCAGCCATATGAAATGTAACGAGCAAATGCCAGATTCTGCATCTGGTCCAAAGTAATGCTGCTTGAATATCCAAACTGGGGAGCAAGAGTCTGAAAAGCAGCCATCTAGAGAGAGAGTTGGAAAGAGATCTGGGGTTTGGTTTTACGGCAAGTTGAACATTATTTAACAACATGCCCTGGCAGCCAGGTGGGCCAGCTGTGTCCTGGGGTGCATCAGGCACAGCATCACCAGCTGGGCAAGGGAAGGGATTGTCCTGCTCTCCTCTGCACCGGGGCAGCCTCACCTCGAGTGCTAGGGGCAGTTTTGGGTGCCACAATATAAGGACATAAAGCTATTAGAGGGGGAAGGGTGATGAAGATGGTGGAAGGTCTCAAGAGCAAGACTTCTGAAGAATGGTTAAGGTCACTTGGTTTGTTCAGCTTGGAGAAGGGAAGGCTGTGGGGGTGACCCCATCACAGTCAGCTCAGGCTGGTTCTGTTAGCTCGTGGTAAGGCATGGCCTAGATTCCTTAGTTCCTGTGGAGATATGGCCTAGCAGAGTTTTGCACAGCAGGACTGACTTCAGTCAGGCCTTCTTGTTGATGATGTCTGAATAAAGCACTCTTCACTCAGGATGGGTGCGTCCATCACAGACTAGCCAAACAACAAACCAGATCTCCAGCCAAAAGGTCAGTAAGCATCGATCTATCACAAAATGAAAGTCAGTGAGGATTTTCAGGATTTTGTTTGTACATTTTTTTCATACTCTATGGAGGTAAACATTTTTATCAGTGTAAGCAGCAAGAGCTGTCTGTGGTCAAACATTTATTTTAAAGAGTAAAGCAAATACTCAAATTCAGCTCAATATTAAGGATCATTTGCAGTGAATTTCTACATGGGAAAGGGAGAAGCAAAGAGCAGTAATTCCTTTTAATTAATGTGCATTATTAATGTGCATTAGCTTCATGAAACTAAAGTTTGAAGATCGTCACAAAAGGAGATACTTTGGGAATTACAGTATTTTTTCTATGATAAACAACCCTCTATAGGTACTGGTGTTATTGCTACTAATGAGGTATGACTGCATGTGTAATGCCTTAGTGTGAACACCTGTGGGTATAAAAAAGTCTGAAGAGTTTCTGATCTGTCTCGCTTTTCTAAATTTCATTCTGTTTTGAAAAATGTTTTCCTTCCAACAAAAACCCAAAATGTGCTGGTGACCTGAAAAGTGTTATTTCATACTGATGGCAACTCTAATAGATGAATTTTTTTTTAACCAGCTGTCCCTGGAAACTTTTTTCACTTTGTAGTTGTTCTCCTTAATACAGGCCATCTGTCTGAAGTTTGTGGAGGTAAAGCTTGTTGGCTTTCTGGTAGGTGGTTTTCATACTAGCTGGGTATAGCATGATAGCCTTAGCCATAGGAATGAAATACTTTATGATACTCCAAAAGTCCTAGATTTCACTTCTACTCTAGGGTGACCCAAAGGATCTTTGAAAATGTGATTTGTCTTTTCAATTTATTTAAGCCATCTCCCATGTGCCTACATGTGGGTGCATGCACAGAGTTCAAGTCACCTAAACAAGCTAATAATAGATAAATTATAAAATTATAAAAGGGGTAGAGAACAAATATTAATAGCTGGTAAGGCCTTAAATGCTTTCAGATTAAAAACACACAGTTCTGTTGCACTTTGAACTAAAACCTACTTCTCTTCTGTTGTTTGCAAGCTGTGGAACTGAAAGGTAAAGCAGAGACATCCTCCTGATGCACTATTCCCATTTGAAGCATGCAGTGTCACATGCCAAGGAGCTCTTGAACAGAGATGATTCATCTGGCTTTTCAAACAGGAACATGTGAATCCTGGGTAGTGTCATGGGGTAACTGAGTGAAATTGACTTACCCAGTTCCACAAAATGTGACACGGCTTTTGCTTACTGCACTTTGTCTTGTTATTGTTTCGTAGAAGTGGTGTCCCGGTATTTGATAAATTACTTCCATGTAGAATTGCTTTGTTAAGATTCAGGCTTTGACACTCTTCTGTGATCTCAGACCCAGGGGGAGGTTGACAAAGCTTGGGAGAAGAACGTACTGCTGAGAGTGGACAAAAACAATGCAGAATTTATATGCCACAAGGACTTTTGGCACAACTCCTAAGATAAGGAAGAAACTAATAAAGCAAACACAGCAACTGCACTGAGACCAGCTCCAGCTGGGTAAAAAGTAATTCTGGCAGAGGGAGACTGGGACCAACGACTTGCAGCCCACTGACTAAAGAATCCCATCAGCTCAGGAGAAAGTCTGTGCATGTGGACTAATTAGCATGAGAGTAATTTAACCGGTAGAAGATATAATACAAATCAAAGAGAACTGTATGCCTTATAGCCAATAAACTGTGATTTGTTTGCTGAAATGTACAAATGGTGTGAAGTTTTGATGATCAGGGAGACAGTGTTTTGTGGGTTGCCATCTAGCTCATACTTTGCACAAACTAGAATAAATAAATAGAGATCCCTTGTCTCAGTGTGTAAGTTGGCACTAGGCACCAGGCATTTGGGACAACAGAACTGACAGCAATAATTTACTGAAGAGCATTTAAATTGTCTTTTGATAGAATGTCAGCCTTGTGTTGCAGTGCTGTCTTTCAGTGGCTGGTTAAAATCTGCAGTAGTGGTGTGCCACAGTGATACAGTTTTTTACACGAAACACTTACTGTTCTGGCAAGAGTTTGCCTCTGTGAGCTCCTTGCACTTTTAATGACCTTTTCTTCTCTTGTTCACACTTACTCCTTTCCTCTGTCCCAAACTTTCCTTGGAAATTGCTTTGATGTGTTAGTTAATGTGGGAAAAAAAACATTATAAATGCTGTGAGTAATGCTTTTTATCTGTTGTCATACTAAAAACAGATGAGGGTCCCTTCAGTATCTTGTATGGTCTATCATGTAGTATGTAATGAGCATAGACTGTTGCATTCCTCTAATGCTGCACTGTTCTTAAAATTATGGTTGATGCCAGTGTTGAGAATTCCCCATCATTACTGTAGAAGTATTAACTGGGCATTCTTCAGGAAGGTTTGTTTGTTTATAGGTTTCTTTCTTTCTATTCTTTATAGAAATGGTATGTTGTTGACAGTTTGCCTTGAACCATTACTTTGCCCTGCTTATTTTTTTCCTCCCAGACTGGTATTACCTGTTAGAAGTAACAAGGAGGCCAGCTGAGGAAAGCATTGGTTTTCCTTCAATAGGACTTGCCACTTATGAAGAAAGTATTATTGACCAATTAAAACTTTGTCTAACAGCTTTTTTTTTAAATAAAAATAGGAAGTCAATATGAAATCAGATTTTCTAAACCAAAGGAGTGAATTCTAAAAGGCTTCTCACTTGTTGTTAACTGACTGTTTTTGTACATAGGGCAAAATATGCCTAGTCAAAGGTAGGACAGATCATATTTATTTAGTCTTTGGTTTACCTGCCTGTTATTTAGTAAATAAATAATTTTGGATGATTAATTTTCTATTAGTCTTTCTGTATTTTCATAGTGCAGAACTATTAGATGTTCGGTGGTTTCAAGAGAAGTAGGTTGCCATGGGCATGTAAATGTGGGGAATAGTATGAGCTATGAATTGGCTGTTTCAGAAAGATGCACTGAACCCATATATATCAAAAGTAATTTTTAATTAAAGACAGGAGGAAGCTTTGAAATGGAACTGGACATCAAGAATTTTAATGTGACTAGTGCGATACTGTCTCATTTGTTGGTTCTGTGCACAAAAAAATAAGGACCTTTCAAAGGCTGGATCCCTCAGGTGAAATAAATAAATGTAACTGAAGGGCTGCAGAGCAAAACTCAGGCAGTTGCATATAGAGTGTAAAAACCAAAAAATTGTAAAGTGTTTTAAGGCCTTCTGCTTTAAGGTCACGGCTGGCACTTGCGGTGTTTACTGTCACACTTGGTGAGCCGTTCTGTCCTTGACAGAACTGTGTGCTTTCCTGCTGTCCCCTTCTTTACAGCTCCCTCTCATGCCATCAGCAACCTGATAAGGAAAACCTAATAGTTCTCCTTACAAACTTGCTATGGTTTCCTTCCTGTATCTTTTGCTGCCCTCCCATGTATTATTCCAGGCAGGTGCAGGTATTGCAGGGGAGCTTGTGATGGCTTCCTGCAAACTGAAAAGACAAAAACTGGAGGTGTTCCAGTGAAAGATGTGATTGTTCCTAAAGCTAGACTCTGTTTTATTAGCAGCAGCAACAATTAAAAAATTCATTCCATCTGTCTCCTTTAAGTAAGCTGTAAATTGTACCTTTATCATATTCCCCTGTTTTCATCAGTCTTTGAAACTTTTAACTCAGAAGCAAATTGCTCTTATAATAGTAATTGTTTATGACTATTAGTTTGCATTGAGCTTGATTTGAAGAACTGCCTATTTCTAAGTTGCTTAAGGAAATACACTAAAGAAAACCATTTCAGTATTAATAGGGGCAAAAAAGAAGAATTGACTCTAAATGACCAGTAATCCCAAAACAAAGCTCTATAATCTTACCACTTCAGAAATAATGTGCAAAACTATGTCACAAAGACATGAATAAAATAACCTTTTTAACAGAGTCAGGACATACGCATTCAGGGTTTGAAACTGTACAAGAAAGTCTAACTGAGACTTTGAAGAGGATTGTTAAATGTCTTGAAACTAAACCTTAAGGCACTTGGGAGGGGTTTGAGGCAGAATTGATATGGGAAGATTACGGGGAAATGAAAAATTGATTTCAATCCTACTCAGGCTATGTTAATGGTGAATGTTGTCTTTTGTGTGGCAGGAGTTATTTGCAGCTCAAATTTCTCAGGATTTGAAAGTGCAAAGTGTAATTGCTGCATTAAAATCAGTGTCAAAGATCCCAGAAGTATCTGTTCTGGTAGGGGGGAATGGAGGAAGAGTGCTTCTCTTAAGTTCAGTGCCCTGATGAGATAAAGGTTTTGATACAAAATTCACAAATGGAGGCAGCTTCCTCTGTAGGTTGCCTTTGTTTAAAACATCTTTCTTCTTGTAGATTGTTTTATTTCAAAAAATAAGGCCAGCAGGTGAATAAATACCTCTCACTTCTTTGATAGCTGGAGACTGTCCTCCAGTTGCTACAGCTGTAAGTGTATGTAAGTGTGTATGAGCACAGTCTCTCTCTTGGTTTGGGCACACCTTAGTCCTCTCCCCCCCCTCATTTCTGGTTGCTGCATGACTTTATTTAGTCATCATCAAGAGGAAGTAGTGTGGCTACAGTAGAGATTTAAAGTGCAAAACATGAAAGAAGTCCTAAAAATACACTCAGAAATGATAATTTTCTACTTACAGCTTGCAGGATTGAAAGAGGTGATAGCTTTTCAAAGCCCTTAAGGCAGAAAAATCAAATCAAAATACCCGTGTATTTCATTGAATGAATCTTCTACAGTAAGAATAACTGTGAGATTTTTCCATATGAAGTACTTGAGGCTAAAATACTAGTAGTGGGCTTGGTTGTGACTTTGCACCTGCATGTGCTTGTTATGGCACATCATGTTGTGTCATGACATGACATAGCATGCTTATGACTTTTTGTTCAGGATTTGCCTTTTTTTAACTCTTTTTTCCCCTTTCTTCTTGAATAGTAGTCTGAGCTTTGGAGCAAGCCTAGTTAAATTCAGATGCTAACACCTGTAATTTTTTCTTCTCTTCCTGTGGTTTTGTTAGCTTGAAGTGATTGTCAGAGAGCGTTATTACCACATTTCCTGTTTAAAGCCGCAGTGAACAGTACACAGTCAAAGGATATAGAAAGTTCACCTTTAAAAGGAACTATATAAATGCCTTTTTAAAAAAGCAAGCTGTTCTCAAGCTGTGTAATTATTAAGTAGTTTTATTCTAACTGACTCTCCACAGCATAGTGCATACTCCTGTTTGGATCAGTTAAGGTAAATACTGTCTAACCTGCTTTATATCAATAAATGCGAAAAGCTCTGAGGGAAATTGATGTCTTAGTTTACCTTTCCTGTTCTGTATATTTCTCACAGAAAAGCTGATACTGCTTTAGTAAGAAAAATGGATGATACTGTAACAGAATGTGCTTTGTCCACTGCTCATTAATGCGGTGCTTACACTTACTGTCTTTGTGACTGGTATTTAACAATAAGCAGTAGTTCTGGTTTCTGCATTAGACCAGCCACTGTGGAATAAACCTGAGAGTAATTTAGAAATTACCTTTTTGTAATTTTTAACAATGCTTTTTTTAAAAAATCTTGATTTCTTCGTACTTAGAATTTCTATAAATGTTATGAGGTTGATATCATAACTAAGGTATAAAAGCCTTAAAAGTTGTTCAGCATGACAGTCCTGTGTGTTTCTGTAATGTGAGTTATCCACTCTGAAATAAGTTGCATTCAGAGTTCAGAAAGTTTACGTGGCAAAAGCAAATCGATGTTTCACCACTCATCGCTCTGATAAAGTATTTGTCTTGTCTTTTCAATGTGAGCTCTATGGTATTCTGCCACTCTGACCACCATAAACTGAGCAAAGAGCCAAAGGGTGGTGCAGCTGTTACCTGTGTTCTTCATCCTCTGTTGTGCTCTTCATCTGGCAGGTCTGCGCAGTCAGATGCAGCAGCGCTGCGGATGATGCTATGTTGGGGTGGTGAGACACCAGCACAGATTGCCTAGAGAAGGTGTGAATGCCCCATCCCTAACAGTGTTCAAGGCCAGGTTGGATGGGGCCCTGAGTAAACTGGGCTGGTGGAAGGTGTTGCCGTGGAAGGGCGGCTGGAAACAAGATGATTTCTAAAGTCCCTTTCAACCCAGACTATTCTATGATTCTGTGATTCAAATCTTAATCCTGTGAGAAAGCAGAGAGCTACCTGTGAAATGCTGCATGTATTTTGAGGCCTCATTAATTGCAGCTAGACTTGGAGTGCAGTTCAAACTTTGCAGAAAACATTTCCCATGAGGTTGTTAATGTGCTGATATTACATAATTACCTGTGTAGAAGCTGTAGGTCACTATGGTATTTTTTTTGTTCTTTCTTTATAACCAATAATTTGGAAAAGAGAAGCAGAATTTTCATGTTTCATCTTGTTCTTCAAACAAGCAACTGGCAGTGTAAGAGAAGTTCTAGGGTGTTGTCATTAACATCACAGCACCAGTACACCTTTTTGCTTTCAGTTTAATTGCTTTTTCTTTCCATTTTGGTGGAACAGATTTACACCTGATATTTATATTAACTAGGTTCCTGTAAGAATCATTTGTTTGGCAGTCTGGGAGGGCATATGAAATTCCAGAACTGTAACAAATACTGCTAAACATTTGTTTGCCTTTTGAGAGGTGCAGTTAAATGCCCATTGTCTCCAGACCTACTGATACGTCAACTGTGTGTTTTAATTAAATGGCAACAGATTGAAAAAGTGTTACTGTCAATCGGAGAACCACCAAACTAAAGGCAAATGCAGAGTTTACAGGCTATAGAACTAAAAATGCCTTTTTAAGAAGAAACATGTTATCAGAGGTTATTATATTCAATCTTTGGCTTGGCTTTGTCACTCAGAAGCTTTAGATCTAAGGCAGGGAGTCACTTTTGACTGTCCTGGAGGTCACACATCCTGCATGCAGAGTGGCTGTGTAGAGCAAGACTTCTGCACCCTTGGGTATTCTGTAACCGGGAAGAGCTTTCCAGGTTCACAGGTGCCCACACAAGCCCTTCAGGTTTGTTCTTCAGCTCAGCACAGTGCTTGGGGCTGCCGTGAGCTGGAGGAGTGTGCTAGCTATCTGTGAGCAAATACAGAAGCAGATCAAGAAAAGGAATTTCCCTGCCCTTCAGTGTACATCTTCTGTACTTGGGTGTGACAGCCAGATTGAAGTTAACCCTCTGTAAGAACAGGAATTTGCTATGTCAGTTCTGGACTTTGTCAAAAAGACATTGTTAGGAAGCAAGGAGTGTCATAATTTCAGAAGTCACAAATCAGAATATTGGAGCACTTGCAGAGCAAGACAAACCCACTGCACAATACCTATTTATTGCTCCAGCAGCTTACAATGTATCAAACTTCAAAATGCTAACTTTGAGTATTTGATTTCTCAGTTTGTCAGAAACTGAACAGCTAGCATTTGGGGTGCATTGCTCTGTTTCAGAAAAACTTTAAGCCTGTCTTAGAAGTAAATCAGATCTTAAAGAGACATAAGCTGTACAGACACTGGACTAGAATTGTCAAATGTTACATGCTTAACAGGAGTTAACTGTGTTTTACTTCTGATTTTGTAACATACTGAACCAAATCTAGAAAAGAATTATGTAGCATGCAAATTCTGAGCTGGCAGAGAACAGCAGAGTATTTTTCTGTCAAGTTTTTCTTCGTTAGTCTTGCTATTAAAAGTTAATGGAATTTTCAGTCATCAGAATAATTGAGAAAATGGTGTGAAGCCACCTAATTATGGAATGAGAACTTCCTGACAGACTTTTCTTTTCATTCTTGGATTTCACACTACTGGTTGTTGAATCTTGAGTTCTATTGCAGTTTCTTGATTCATTCATGGGATTTAGATGGTGATCTTTAAAGCAGGAAGAACGTTATGTAAGTAGTGAAAATATGTCATGTTAGCACTGTTGTAAGACCTTTTTTTAAAGTGTCTGACAAGCAAAAGATTGTATAGAAGTATTTTTGTCGGAGTGGGGATTGGTTGCTGGTTTAGGCTTCTTTCTTGCCCTCAAGGTATCCTGTTTAATAAAATTGCTTTGTTTTGTATGGTGCTAGCAATAGGATAACCTGGGAAAGCATATCCCTCCTTCCTATTCTCATCTTGTTTCTGGCAAGGAATGCCGGAAACAGGCATATAAGCCTAATTTTGACACTATCAAGAATTATTAAGGAATATGCCTGTTAAAACTTCTGAATACTCATTATCTTGCTTTCTCTGTAAGTAAAGTTTACGATATGTGGCAAGATAAGTCTCACAGGAATTTTTATTGCATTCCTACTGAAAGAAACCTGAATGGAGGTTTACCAACAAACATCATTTGAGCAAAGGAATGGTTGGAATCTGGAGCCTCATTTCTTCCACTTGAGGAGTTTTAGAGGTTTAAGGAAAAAATTTCAAGTTCTACAAGTAATACCGTATTTTGAAGTCAACTGTAAATGAAGCATAGGGTAGAAGAGGGTGGAAGGAAAAGACACTGTGTTGTCCGGGTCCAGCCATTTTGCAGATTTTCTGTATACAGAAATGTATTTGTTTCCTTGACGTTTAGGAGAGCATTTGATAGACAATTATGTTACAGGGTTGGGGTTAAATACCATTTAAATCTTACACTGTAAATGGACTGAGTAACTTTTCCATTGACAAATATAATGTGCTAATAGGCACAATTCCCTAAGAAGTGTAAAAGGGTGTATGAACAATTACCACTTTCTGAAATGACATTGGAAAGCTAGAAACAAACTGAGATGACTGCCAAAAGACTGGACACCAGTTCTTGATACCACTTCATCTAACCAAAGCTGGAATATAAGTCTCATATGGATTTATGGTATATGCTGGTTTTGATAATCACTGTAGAAACAAAAAGCACATGACTTGTTTGCTAATGTCTCTTCAGTCTGTGAGTCAGGGTATTACCAAGAAATCAGTGGAGTGGCTGGCTGGCTTGGAGCTTGAGATTCCTTATATGCTCTCTTTTTCATTAGTGTTCTTCTGTTTTTCAGGTTCACGTAACGCTAGGAACCAAAGAAGCATACGTAATATTTCTCTGGTGCTGGGATCAACCTTCTGGAAGAAGACTCTAAAGTAACTTTTTGCCTTCAAGTTCTTTGTCCTGGGACTGACTTGTCTTTGGAGAAGAGCTCAACAGAAAAGAAAATTTTCACATTGGAGCCATTAAAAATAAGCCTGTTTGAAGAACTTACTACCTGCAGACACTTACAGAGGTTGAGTCCTGCTTTTCGTCTGTGTTCCCACTTCAGACTGTAAACAATGAGTGAATTTTGGTTGTGTTTCAACTGCTGTATTGCAGAGCAGCCTCAGCCTGTAAGTATGAATATTGGCACTGCTTTGTTTTTATATAATTAACTAAGTTTTCCACATTTTTTAGTTTTCTTATGTTTCTTTTTTTCTAAATTAGGGCTGTTTGGCCAAGCTTGGTGAGAATTAAGCAATTAACTAGTACCCTGCCTTGCTGGGGATCAAAAAAAGTCTGTTCTAAACTGCTGTCATTTTCCTGTCCTTGAGACTAAAGTCTTTGGAAAGAGCCTATGTTTGTTGGAATTGAAAAGGAGGGGAAGGGAAAAGAATGATGAGGATGTAAACCATCATTCTAGAGTAAATAAATTTTTAGTGGAGATACGTAAATGTCCTCACTTCTGTATGACTTAAGCCCTGCCTTTGGGTGGGGCTAGACAATGATGGTAGAAGGTAATGGGTATTTTAAGAAGTCCAAAGTGAAATCCAGTCCTCCACCACCTTAATTTAATGCAAGATTTCATCTTTAATTGTTCAGTTAGCTTTTAGATTGAATCTCAGAAGAGTGAAGGGATACACTCACATTATAAATACTTTTTTAAAAATAGAATTTAAAATGGCTGTTGTGTGAAAAAGTACATAGCAAATTGATAAAAGAACATTTCAGAGCATGTGTTAGGAAAACAGAAAATACAGAAATATTCTTTGTTTTCATATATTTTCAAGTACCTTTAGGGTATGTTTCTGAGTCTGGTGCTGTTGGAGGAAATTATGCCTGCATGAAGGTGGAATTAAACAGGAATATGGTTAGGACTGTGAGAAAGATCATTGTATGGTGTGACATCCAGATCAAGCTAAATTAATGTATAGAAATGTCAGTGGTCATACGGTAGTTTTACAAATGTGTAAAAAAAACCCGAACAATTACTACTGGTAGTATTACAGTAACCAAGAGAAACCTAGACTGAATAAAGAAACGTCACATTAGTATGCTGAGCTGCTAATATTTGGCTTTAGGGAAGCCAAAGGATTGAAAAGAAAGCCTCACATTTTAGGCGCTGTCATTGCACAAAGCCTGAATGCCAGACTGATCCTTGAATGCCTTGCAAATATTAAAGTGTGACCATTAACATTTGAACTAATGAGTGCAACTTTATCTCAGGCTTAGACAAGCAGAGTTGTGGGAGATAAACTCTGAGATACCAACATGGGAAGCTGTGATCCTCCTCTCTTACTTGAATACCATGCAATCCTTTAAAATGCTAGCTGTACCCATAAAGAGCAAAGTTATTTGTCTCAGTTTTTGAACGTATATTTGAATAAGATGTGACATTTCAAAACAATTCAGCTAGAAAAATGGCATGTTCTGTTTGTTTCTGAGAATCCTGAGGCTCAGTCCTTACAAAATCTTGACTCAAGTTCCATGTTACATTCCTGTTACTGCCCAAGAAATCCACGTATGTTAATACAGCTGACTGTGGGTAGACTCATGAAGCAGGTGGATACTGTACGTGAAAAGTGAAGGAAAGGGGAGCAACCCACTATGTTTCTGCTGATATGGTGGTGTGCATTGGCTTGATAATGAAAACCATCCTTGTGTTTGAGATACTGATAGCATGTTTTTGAGCACTAACCTAGTTTCTGAAATGTGCCTTTCAAATGTTACGGGAGACTTGCTTGTTATAAAGTGCCAGAATTCTTCAGGATATGTCTCAGAAGGAAACTGTGTGCCCTTCTTGGCATGTGTGATGAAAGGCACTTAGTTGTCCTTTCCCTGCAGTTCCTCATCTCATTTTGCTGTGTTGTATTGTATAGCTGTTGTTCTACCATGCTCTGTTACACTAAGTGGAGTGTTTTATCAGACACTTATACCTCTGAGTAAGTACAGGAATGTTTTCCATTTCTGACAAATAGCAAAGCATGTACTCTAAGTCTGAGGCAAACTGATAAATGAGACAAGTGATAAGGAAGCAGTTTTTCCCTGTCTCTGCAGGTGTTGCATTGATTGCATGTTTGAGAGACTTAAATGCTGAAAAACAGGCTAGTTTTTAGTCCCAAAATACTGTTGTATATTTCCACATTGTATCATAAACTAAGTGAAACAGGCAAACTTGGATAAAAGTTGTGTCCGTCCCCTGCTCTGCATTCAACTTATCAGTTGAGTCCAGTTTCTAAGGAGAAATGCCTATTCTTCCCAGTTTCATTCCTTTTGTGGGCCTTCTTTTATTTTAACTCCTGCATCTCAACTCTTTAATGGCCTGCCTAACAGTGTCCCAGCCATTTCATGTTCAGCCATTACCTGTTGAGTGGCCTTCTTCTGTGGAAGGACTGGTATGGTCTTGTAGCAACACCAACAACCACCAGCCTCTCAAAATAGACCTTGAAAGCAGGAAGTTAATTTCCTGGTTGTTCTGATCAATCTTTAAAATGCTCCTTCTGGTTTTAAACTTACATTTATTACCGAATATTCTGAGTTGGTAGTGACCCAAAACGATCAGGGAGTCCAACTCCTGGCCCTGTGCAGGACAGTCCCAAAATTCACTCCATATGCCCAAGAGCATTGTCCAAACGCTCCTTGAATTCTTGTCAGGCTGATATTGTGATCACTTCTCTGGGGAGCCTGTTCCAGTGCCCAGTCCCCCTCTGATGAAGGATCTTTTCCTATATCCAGCCCACACTTTCCCTGACACATCTTCATGTGTTCACTCGGGTCCTGTCACTGTTTATCAGAGAAAGGAGGATCAGCACAGCAGGAGAACCTTGTCCACACCATCAGTTGTCTGTTCATCCTGTTCCAGGGCCTCATGCCTGTTGTATAAGGGCACTTGGGAGGGTGAGGCAGCCTGGGAGGGAATTTGCCTGCCACCACAAGCAGTAGTAACCTGCTACCATTCTCCCCTGTGTCTCCTAGGTCTCTTCTTTCTGCCAGGGGGCATTCTCTGAAATGATGTTTTTTCTCATTACCTTTGGCAGATGCTGATATCTGAGGCACCTTTATGTCATGGATAGCGACAAAGATGTTAACCTTCTAGAGGGGAAAATAAAAAGAAAGTTTTAGTTGTCGCGTGTTTCTGTGGTATTTATAGCATCCACTGAGCTAAGGAGTTTCCTTCTCTCTTGAAATCCAGGATGCCAGAATTGTCTCTGCTTTCTGCTGGCAAAATTCTAGTATACTATATTTGAAATGGTCAAATACATTATCTCTATTCTTTTCAGCTATAGTGCACTTAACATGAGAACTGTACATGCACAGGTCCTTTCAGTCAGTTTTATAGAAGAGCAATAAGAACACATTATTTTGCAAATTTCACTGCCATTTCTTCTCTAATAGCATACCCCAGAGCAGAACAGTTAACAGTGTTTCAGTTACATACTAGTGTTCTTTGAGGTTACTTAAATCAAAGACAGTGTTCAAGTATTACCCTCATCTTTTAATAAAATGTATCTTGGCACAGCTTTTAGTCTTTTGTCAGTGCTAACTGGATGCAACCTGCTGCTGTGAAATAAAACAGGTGTCTTGGAAAGCAGTGTTCTACTCTCTCTCCTAAATGTTACTTTGGTTGCTAAATATTTCACTTGGTGTATCCAAAATGGCAGTACTCATGATCATGTAAGGCACACACTGGAAGCTGATCTCTAAGCTTCTCTGAAACAGTGTGATAAAACGGGAGAAAACAGGTACTCAAAGAAACAAAACTAATTAGGGATGTAGCTGAAGCAAGCATGTTCCTGATGGTGGCTTCTTAATAGCCTGAGGCTCTTACCACAGTAGAATCCAACAAAAGCCAATGGACAGTGTTCTTGTATCACCCTCTAGGGTTTTTTTTCATTCATAATGTATTTTATCACAAGTAAAACTTTGGACAACTAGTTGCCTTCATATCTGTTTTCGTGATACCAAGGAAGAGATACTAATCTATTAATAACTACGTTCAGATTTTCTTGGTGATTTAAGTAGCCTGAATTCAGTCTCTTATGATCTGACCTTTGTTTTGGGAAAAGCAGCACTTTCTGTGGTTGCACCAGTTTTCTTACACCTCCCACTGACATCCTGATAGGTTCTGTAAGCTGACTTTGTGTTTCCTGGTGCAAGATCAGTCATTTTTCGCATGCTTCCTCTGTGCTATCATCTCATCCACTGCTGTTTCAGTAAACTCTGCCAAATTCCCACTACCAGATACATTGCTTGACAACAGAAGTTTAGAAATCTTGCAGGTTTTCAGAGAAAGTGTCCATAGTTTCTTTCTTAGGCTAAGCTTGTCGCCCACACCAGGAATCTGTTATTTTCCTATACTGCTTTCTTCCTGGTCTGTCCATTTTTAACTTGCAAAGTTAATTTTTGGTCTGAGAAGCCTTTGGTCATGGTCTGGTGCACTCCCACTTGATTTGGGCCAAAGCTTGTACAGCCGAGCTTTTCAGTTTGCTTTGACCTTGCAGTAAAATTTCTGCTCTGCTATAAAAGAGTAAACTACACTCTCTTACTTCTGCCTCCAGGCTTCCTTCCCTAGTTAATTCGTTGATGTTTTGTTGCTTGTCTCTTGTGTAGATGATTTCCATTTTGTGTTTTGTCAAGGGGCTGTTAGAGTTTTGTTGCATGCTATGCCATAAGTGTTTAAAGTGGTTTGGAAAATAAAGTTTATTTAGTGTCTCTTTTGATGTGTGAAAGAGGACTGACAGGTAGGTATTTAGAGTGGGGAGACCCACCTTAAAAGAGAGGCAGGAAAAAGCCTGCAGATACTGCTGTGTAACTGAATGCTGGATGCTTCAGAAGACGTAAACTACCTTAACCCTGGTTTACTTAAGGAAATTACCTACTGGTGAATATTGTCAGCCCCAGCTTCCTTTCTGGAGGAGTCATAGATACATCTAAGGATACATCTAACACTGCAGTTTGTGCAACTTTTAAAAAAGAGAATGAAACATTCAGTGTGACTTACAGCTGCAGAATAGATCACCCCCAGCAGGCACGCATACCACCTTGGGTTTTGAAGAAGTGCTGGTTCAGGTTCCATGTTCAGTACAGCAGTGCTGTGCAAGTGCAGCTTCAGGCTTAAAATGTCTAAAACTCAGGCTCTCTTTTTCATTGAATTTAATCAGTCTACTGCATTCAGTAAGCCTGTGAAAGACTCATGCAAAAGATGACAACCTTAGAGAGCCCTCAGATTTCAGAGTTACCCTACTGAGTTACGCTTTGAGCTGCCAGTTTAGATGTTTCAAATTCTTTCTTTTTCCTATTCAGTGCTGTTGTTAGAAGTAGCTTGAGGGAACACCTTATCAAAGGGGGCAGAATCAAATAAGCAGCAAAATGCTTGGCTTTTATTTGTAAAACCTGATCTGCTTGTATGGCTTTCAGCCTGATAGAGCTGCTTTAGGCTTTTCTTTTACCTTTAAATTCTCTGCCCCGCATCTTAAAATATTTCATGTGATGTTCAAGTATTGAAGTGTTTAAATGGAAAACAAAGGAGGCATTTTGTGTTTATGTATAAATAAATATCTGATTGAAAATTAACTGAATATATTATGATTTTTTATTATGGTTGTGTAATTTTTAGCTCTTCATTAGCTGCACTGATTCTGTTTACTTAATATGAAACTATTTGATGACATGGAAAATGGCTCTTTGAGGGAGGTTGGAAACAAGAATTATGCCAGCTTTCTGTTGATGAGAATGTGACTTGCCTTTATCAACGTACTTGAAGAAGGACGTAATATGCTTTTATTATCTGTGGGCTCCATAGAGCCCAGGCTTTTTACTTAAACATGGGCAGGAGGTAGATTGTGCTATTTGTTGATCTGGACACCAGTGCTACAGCCCTTGAATTTCTTGTTTCTCTTAAATCTCCAAATTTTTCAATGAGAAGGCATTTTCAAGAGCAAAACTCTGGTATGAGTCACTGACAAAAAGAACTTCCACAAGAGCTAGTTGATACTGCCTAGCAAAAGTTGATAGTTTTTCAAACACCCTTGGAGACTGTGCTGAAGCATTTCCAATGCAATTTTTGTAATTTTTCTGTAACTTTTTCTAATGGAACTTGAAGCTACGAAGCCCCGGTATTTTTGGTGTGCCCTAGTTCTAATGTTTGGCAGTTCAGCTGTTTTATCCCATTCTGCTTTTCATGTCAGAGCAGGAGAGATGGGGAAGCATGGAGGTTTAGGGGCATTTCTACTTGCCCACAGCTAGGGATAGGGGTCATCTGGATATAGCCTGAGAAATGTGCACTTTGACCGACACTCTTTGTAAGTACGCTTTGTGTTAGTGAATAGAGAAGTCGGTCATTACCCTGAAGCTAAGTGTTCAGCCTTTTGGCTTTAACTGCTTTTGATATGAAAGGGAGTATTGAGACTAGAAGCTTCTTCTGCTGATATCTTACTGTATTTTTATTGTAACTCTTCTGGAGTGGATCTCAGATACTCTGTTGGTGCCAATTCTTAAAACCAATATGCAACTCAGAAAATACGTATTTTTAAAATGCTGTTTTAAAGATCTTTGCCTACACTTACATTTTCAATTCCGAACATTAGCATTTCACAATGCTGAAAGTTTTCCTTTTTCAGACTGTTCCTCAAACCTCTGGTTCTGCAGTTCCTGTCATGGCACTTATGCATGAGATATGCACAATATTAAAGTTCCCATTTACTTACAGTAATACTATTCTTCACTGTTCTCAAAGATCCTGAATTTATAAGGTATCCATTGTGCCACTGACTTTAAAGGTAATCACTTGCAATTATTTTCTTGCCTTTGTCTTCAAAGTAGCTTAGGTGATCACTCTGAAGTGCTGACTTCTGTAATTCTGGGTTAATATCCTGCCACAGAGTGAGGAGAATAGAAGAGTGGAGTCTGGGCAGAAAAGCTGAAGCTGTCAACTGCACTCTGAAGCAGATTCAGGGAAGTGATGAGTCTTTGAACCCAATTGGTATTTTTTGTTTTTCAAACAATTCGAGAGATTTTTATTAGTTCTTTGGATGTATCATCAACAGAGCTGTAGTTAACTGTTGCCAAGGAAAGATACCATCTCTGGTTGTATTTACTCCCTCAAATAAATGTGTAACACTGAGTGATTTGTTGATATGTCATGCTCTGGAAGCGACTTGACATCAAAAAAGATGATGTTCACATGGATTTTTTAAAATCATTTAAAGTACATTATCTCTCTTATTGCAATTGTAAATTCAGCTTTTTCAGGCTTAGAAAATAGTCTGGGTTTATAATATGTTGTCTTTAGCAGGGACAGGGTCTTAATAATTATTTTTGTCTGGGCTGTGGTATAACTTTTTCAGGGTGAACATAACCACCCTTTGTTCTGCTTGATAGTGTATCATAAAGGACTACCTAGTTAATAAGTTCTGGTATTGGGATGCTCTCAAATCAGACTGTTTTAATTTTGCCTTACCTTTGGTAGGACTGCATGATGATTTATGTGTTTCTAACCTGCACAAGATGGTTTCAAGTTGGTATGTGGCTACCTTATCTCCAGAGACTGAGAAATTAATTGAGACCAAATTGTGGTTTGTGTTTTTAAGTTTGTCCAGACCAGTCTTTCTTTGCTGACATTGGGTGGCATTTCATGTTCTACTGTTCAGCCAGCTGTTTTCCATCGCTGGAGCGGAGGTACAGAGCTCATCTCATCATGGTGGATAAGAGGAAGTATTTATTGCTTGTTGCTTTTCAGTGTCTGCATTCCCTCTGGTTTACATCCATCTCTCTGAGCAGGACGTGGTCTAACACAGAGCTTTGTACTTTAAGTTTGTTAAAAGAAATTGTGACCTGTGAAAGTAAGTATTGTACTTACTTAAAAGGTAAAAACACTTCACATGGACAGTGTGTCATGACTGCTGAGTGTAGGTAGATGCTCTGGAAATTTAGTATTCTTTTGTTCTGGCCTCAGACAGCTCCAAGTAGGTTCAAGTCTTGCCTTCACTGAAACCCTCCAGCTCTGTCACTGATGCTGAGCTCTGTTTTCTTGCAGTTCAGACTTGACTCATTTGAAGGGTCAGCATTGCAATTCTTGTTTTATAGCTGGAAGACGTCAGACAGGTTATTTGGAGAGCTGCATGGTGGTCCATTAGTGGCTTCAGAACCTGTGACCTTAAATTAGGAAAGAAACAGAAAAATCGGGATGTACAGGATGACATAGTGAAAAGTGAATCTAATTTGGACAGAATGGAGGAAAATGCTTCCAAAAGGATTTATGAGTAGATGCTAATTGGAGATTACACCAGAATGATAGAATTTTTACAATAATCTTTTTTAAAGATAGTTCCAAAAAATGTAGTTATTAATCTTTACCTCATTATGTATATTTGCATCAAACTTGTCTTTTGGAGTTCTTTAACAGTTTGGCAAACTGAAAAGCGGATGGTTTCGGGGATTAAATTGCCTAAAGAAAGTACATGTGACTGTGTTCAACTGGGAACTGGAGTTGTGTATCAACAGAGTGTATTACATATGAAAGAAAATTACGATATGTGTTCGAAATGTAGGTGGCTTACAAGCTAAAATCCACTTGAAGTAGATTTCTTGAAAGACCTGAGTGAAATCTGTATTAGACATGTCCTATTTAACTCTGTTTGGAGCAAATATTACTTTAGATACAGCTGCTTGTACTGCAGTTCCTAGGCTCTCGGATGGTGGTCAAATGTTAAAACGGGAGAATAAATCCTGCCAGGCATATATTCCAAAGAAATCTGCTGGGATATGTGCACATACATGCACGTGCATGTATGCAATGTACTGGATTGCTTGCGTTTGTGGCAGCAGTTTGGCACTGCTGAACTTGTAAAGAGTGGAAAAATGCCAGCACAAGAATAGGCATGCTGATCCACAGAGTGGCAGGCAAAAGAGCTTACAGGCCTTTTATTCTCTGTGGAAGAATATCAAATGCGTGTTTTCTCTTCTTAGCATCAGAACTGAACTTTGAAAATGAAATTACTTTTGGGTTCATAATGCAAAGAAAGGAAAATTTGAGGGAGGAAGGGAAAAAGCTGCAATAGTGTACTTCAGGGAATAAAGAAACAAGATTTGTGTGTGAGCTATGTAATTACTGCTTTTTAAAACTATTTTAAAACTTTTGAAGGATGTGGCCATGATGAAAGCAACGTGGATTAAACTGACTGCTGGAAAACTAGAAACAATGCAGCTGAGGCCTCTTTGTATGGTCCTACCCCTAAAGCAATAAAACATGTGCCATGCATCTCACATCACTGAGATTCAGCTGCTCTTTTAAATTCAGGAATAAAATGCTAACATTCCCATTATTAAAGGAGATTAATGTTCCTACAGAGAGGAGACAATGAAGAGGAAGTTTACACCTTTTCATATGTACACACCTAGATTAAAACCTGACAAAACCTGACTGAGGCATGAAGATAGGTGTGTGTTAGCTGATTTAGTGGTTGAAGAACTGAATGCTGTAGGGATTTCTGCAGGGTGTTCTATGTGTGAATATACTTGTTGCATGGTGGATTGGATTTTAGTGTTTAATTGATTTTGTTTTGGTTGGTCAGGGTGTTTTGTTGGTTTTTGGGGGGGTTTAGGCTCGGTTTTTTGTTTTGGTGGTGTTTTTTCTTTGTTTTTCTCTGTTGGGGTTTTTTTTTTGCTGTTGTTGGTTGGTTGGTGGGGTTTTTTTGTTTGCTTTGGCTTCTTTTCTGTGTGCTTTGGAATAATCTGATGAATTACAACAAAATCCAACTGTCAGAGTATTTTTCCTGGTGCTTCCCTGGGATCCTGCTGACTGCCGAAATACTCTTAGATGCTTATTGGTAGTTTGGTGGGGCACGTGTGTAAGCACCACAATTTTCTTTGAAGGCAGCTCATCTTGGGTGTTAAGGTAAAAATTTATTCTAGCTTGATTTTAAAATGGATGATGTTAATTCAGGATTACTCATTTTTGGGTTTGTTTTTTTTTTTTTAATTACTTGATGTTCATTGTAAACTGTCTTTTTGTATCTAATGAGATTATAAAACAAGAAGGGTTTCTGAATGGACCAGTATTCACATAAGTGCTGCAAAACATGCTGTAACACTTTAAAAATGTGAGGGTCTCTTGATCATCCTCTGAAGAGAGTAAAATTATTCTCCTTTTATACTAGTAGCATGTTTCATATCACCAAAATCACGTTTTGCAAGATCTGTTTCTCAGTGCCTCTGTTATGTACACTGGTGTAAATAATGTTCAATCTGTTTAGTCAGAGAAAACAGAAGAGCTTACACCAGTCTGGTCCATCTTTGTATGACAGGAAAAGTGACCAGGTACCCTGCAGTACCTTACATTATCTAACAATTTACGTAATTTAGTGTTCCAGAATTAGTCAGCTCACATTATTCCCCAGTGAAAAGGAAAGAAAAATTATAAAAGGAGTGAGAAGCTTTTATTTGGTATTGGTGTGTTTGTGACTTTTGTCTAAAAAATTCACCAAAGCTTTCTCTTTGAAGGATGCTCTCAGACAGCTTGAAAACCTGCTTTACCCTGAAGTTGTTTGTGGATCACTAAAATGTACATCAAGTGGTTGACTCTTACAAGGAATCACTTCTGAGCTTCCAGTTGCCAGTTCTACAAGCTCCCTCTGTGTTCAGAGAGTCAAGCTGAATCTTTTTCCCACACTGGTACAGTAAGCTTTCCATGAACAATCCCTCTGCTTCAGCTCACTGGAATTTAGTAAATAATTTGGTCATGCCCAAGAAGGAATAGAATTCAGCTTAGGTTCTTAGCAATGTTGGCTCTGCAAGCATTGCAGGGGTGAGTATTACTGACAGATTATTTTTTACGACCAAACATAGCAGACACTTATTTTTGTAATGCCTAAGACAAGAAATGCTGTAGGATGAACTCACTGTGGTATGGTTTGTGCTTTTACTATTATCCCAGATAAACAGCCACATCTAAGTTTTGTATTGTGGTTTTATGCAAGTTTATGTGGTTTAGTTTCTTAAAAAGAAAATGAGCTGTAACTATACAGTTTCTGAACACAGAAGAGTGGTCTGAAAGTAAACCTTGCTGGGAAAGAATTGGGAAAGGCAGAAAGGGTTTGAATTTCTCAACATTTTTGTGTATTTGTCCTTAAGAGGGAGTGTTGAGTGTCGTGATAATCCTAATTCCTGAATTTTTTTAGCTTTGCAGCTGGAAAATAAACACCTTTGTGGTGTTCTTAGTGGAGAATGTTTTCCCTTGAGTTTTGACAAATACTGGATTCTTAAATTGTACTGAAAATGTATTTGCATTTTCGGTATGCGTTAAAATGAACTTTAAAGCTTAAGAAATTATGTTTAAAATTGTCTGTAATGATGTTATTGAGAAAACCAGAATCACTTCTTGTCCTAAATTATTTTGATGTAGTATACATCTCTCCATAGTCTAAAACTTTACCACAGAAGAGAAGGACGTGTCAGTGTCTGTTCAGGACAGGAGTTGTTCATGGGTACTCTAATGCTTCTGTTATGGATACAGACAGACCTTCAGGAAAAACTTGGTGAGATAGTGAAGCAAGGTTAAGGCATAGAAACCATGCAGGAAATCTGGGAAAAAAATTAAATTCTTGGAAATTCTGTGCCTTGGTTATGGAAGCATGTTTGTGGGTGGTATAGACTGATGATAGTGTGGCATAGGGAACTCTTGAGATAATTGGCTATGATCAAGATTTGGCAGTTTTCATGCTGCCAAGCCAGTGGTCCTAAAGTTTTTGTTTTTTTAATTGGCATAGGTGCCATAGTCCACTGAAAACCTGTGTGTTACTAAAGGGTACCTGACTTGTTTCAGGTTATGAAACACGAAGTGGTGGTGGTAACATTTTAGCTTAGTTGTTGGTCTTTTTCTTTAATTTAGGAACAATATATATCTTCCTACCAAAAATTACTATTCAATTCTGTATTCATAGCTCTACTTGTTAGGAAGACAGAGTTGTGTCCTGTCTTTTTAGATACCACATGGTTCCATTTGCTGAAGAGTAAAATGAAAAATATTTGCTATAAATAATCTACATTTATTATTATGCAGCCAGTTTAGAAATTCCCAGTCTGCAGCTCTTAAGAAAACCTGATTTTGCTCTGTATATTTATTGTTCTTTCTACACTTCATTCTGACTTTAACTGCCAGTCACTGTAAATCTGTAGCCAAAAGCTAATGTTGGGTGTACCTTGATTTTGATAGAAGCTGACTCCACTTGTGGAAATGGGAAGCAGTTGCCCTGAAGTTGCCAATAACATCTGAACCTGGAGGAATGTTAAATATCTCCACGGTGCTCACTGTTGCAATGCCAAAGCTCCCTGTTCAACTGTCAAAGAACCATGCTTTCCTATTCTTTCTGTCATAAGGAGCTCCAATATTTGGTTTTATTCTGGAAAGATCACTAGATCTGACACACTGAGGAAACCACACTATATATTTCCTGGATTTCTACAGTGAATCCAGCTTCAGAATTGCCAGTATTAGGCTGAAGGAATTGTATTTTAATGGTATAAAAATCATACAAGTAGGAGACATAGTAAGATAATAATAGAAAATTGTTGTTGCAGGAATAAATTTATCATGGATAACTTGGTGCAGAAAACTTGCAAAATAAGGAGGGATGGGCTTGTCACAGAAATGGATTAGTAATTAGGAAAGTTCTCCTGAAGAGTCTGAACAGCCAGCACTACCTCTAGAAATGATGATGTGATGTCGTTGATACTGCTTGGGAGTCTAGCAGTAAATTATGACATTAGTGAATGTACCTGACTTTACAAAATTTCTATGTCTTTGTAGTGCAGCTAGTAGGAAGATATTTCTGCTACTGCTTCTGAATACTTATTTTCAACAACACTGAATTTAGAGGAGCAGAATGTGACAACTAAGTTAAGAATATAGGTTACTTTCTGACTTGATGAAATTGAAATAGTAATGATTGTTTACACTCAAGACCTGTGGAATTGTGGCATGCCTCAGCAAGACTACACAGGAGGGTCAGTACATGTTTGGAACTGATGTTTTCCTTTTGATGGGACACTGGTCAAAGCAGTAGAGATTCCTTTGTTTTGCCAAGGAAAGCAGGACACTTCTTGAAAGGGCTTCCTTTTTATGTTCCTTGTTTTAATAAAGGAACATAAAAATGTTATGTAGGCTTACAGTGCTTGACTGGTGTTCCTGCACAATGGCCTTTTGTCTTCATTGTCTGTCTTTTGAACCTACAGATTTTCAATGGCACATGGTGTTGCTCCTCCTTTGCTGCCATGCTTCTGTTGGAACTTGTTAATTAGTTCCTGAACAACTCCCTTTCTGTCATTTGGGGATATTTGCTACACTTCAGGCATAGGCTTTTGTGTTGTTGCTGCATGTCAATTACTATTTTGAATATGTCAAAAGCTGAACAGAAAGCTAATTTAAGTCTAAGCACAGCTGCTGATTTGAACATTCCTTAAGACTTACTGTAGACTCCTCTTCCAGAGGTGCTTCTAGCCATGCTGTGTGTGGGCTTGATGTGTAAACATCCCTAAAATATCTTGGGCCATCTTTTGCTAAATTGTCTTGGCTGCTTGTTGTATTGTCTTTTTATAATTTTGTATGTAGTGTCACTGTTTCTATGTCCACTACTGAGATCACCTTTCAAATGCATGACTGTTTTTCATAGTATGGGAAGAATATCAGAGGCTGTTCCTGCTTCCCTGGTGTAGATTCTAACTCCTTTTTGCTTCAATGCCTCAAGAGCAAGCAAAGACAGACTGTTACCACCGCCATTATAATGTGTTTTGGGATGCAGTTTTTACAAAATTATTTGCCTAAAATGAACTGGATGAACAGACTTGACCTTTGCAGAAGTCTTCACAGGAGCAAGAAATGGCCACTGAAGGAAATCTGTGATTTCCATGCTTACAGATTCTTCACTCCTACTTCAAAATAGAGTATCCAAAGCCATGTGACAGCACTCATGCTGAGGCTGTAACTGATCAGTATGCTTTTAAAGCAGAAAGGACAGCCCCGAAACAGTGCTGTCACTCAGGTGGCAAGTAACTTAGCAAGGAAATGCCAATGGGAAGATTTCCAGAAAGGTCAGCAGTCAGGAGTGTGTCTCACAGACTGAGGCACACAAAGCTGTAATGGGATTACTTCCCTTAAAAAGGGATTTGTGCAAAAAAAGAGAAAGTATCTGCATTCCAAGCAAGTTCATTTTGGTAAAACTTCACTGAGAAGTAAGAGCACAGTACATCATTAGAAAATACAATTTTGTTCCATAAATATATATAAAAACCAACAAGAAGCTGCTGCAATCTGGGCAAGCTAATGCTAAGTTTCTAAGATGATACTCACAGAGGTGTTTAAAAACTCAAGAATTCACTATGTGCGTTTTTGTTGATTCTTGAGGATATTGTTATTAAATGTTGTGGCTTTGCTTTTGCCCACAGCAAAAGTACTAAGATCTTCCTACTCATTAATCCTACTGCTAAAAAATAAACACCTCTATAACCCATGAAAATCCGTTGTCTCCCAGTAAGGGAATTACAATGAGTTGCACAAAGGGATTTGCTTAAAATACCACGTGGACCCTGATTTATTGTCATAGTTAAAGGTGAATCACAATGTGCAGGCTTGTGAGAACATATGGCAGTGCCTTTAAGGGTGTTACCTTAAGTGCTGTGGATGCTTTAACTAGCTGGTCCAGAGAAAGTGTTAGACTTACTAAGTGATTGGTTTTGTATGGTGAGTGTGAGAATCTTGTGTCTGACAGTGACTATTACCTGTTTGGAGGTAATATTTCCGTTTATTTTTTGTTCTTCTACTTTCGCTTCAGTGGAATTTGGTATGTGGATATCATTCTGATGTAGAAGATTGTGCGGAGTGTACAAAGGAGTACAGAAGGCTTGCATGTCATGGACCTTTATGCAACACATGTGCTTCCATCGAGACACAAGTGTGTTCAGACACCTGGACACACAGGACATAGCAAACCTGTTTATATTAGTCAGCTAGCTCTAGGAAGTCTTATTACAGCATGGAAGATAATTTCTTAACAAAACTGTTTCAATACTCAATGTTCTTAAGCACACCCAAAGCTTTTGTTTGTGTTGTATCTATGGGGGGTAAAGAGATGTTCATTTGACTGAGTAGGAGGGGCTACATGTTGTAATCCTGGCAGCATCTTCTAGAGAACTACAGCTCTCATCGTGCCAGATGATCTTTCAAGTATTTCCTGTGTTCTTGTTGGGGAAGGTCAGTAAGTGAACGGAAAAAAAGCTCAACATGATACGGTTCACAGTGTGTTCTTATCAAGACTTTGGGATTTGATTTTTATCAGAAGCTATTAGAAGTTTCTGGAAAGTTTGCACTGCGGTGAGTCCTTATGTCATTCATTTAACCTCTGTTTTATGTTATTATGATTTTTGGTTACTGGGAAAAATTTACAGGAAAGTCAGTGGCACCCTGCTCTTCATCACCATCTGAAGCTAGAGACTCGTAAAGTAGTCCAGGTGACAAGACACCTCTGGGTGCCATCTAGTGCCATGCACCTGCTCAAAGCAGAGCCAGCTAGACTTGGGTTTTGCAGGGTCAGGACCAGTTGTGTTCTGGGGATCTCAAAGGATGGATGTTGAGATTCACTGGGTTTTTGGTTCAGTGTTTGACCACTTGCATAACTGTTTATTGTATTTATTTGTCTGATCGGTGTTTCCTATGTTGTAGCTTCAGGCTGTGGCTTCACAAACTGTCACTGTGGACTTGATTTGTTTCTTTCGTCATTCTCTACTGCCCTTTAATTGATTAATAAACCTGTTAATCTACAGTTAGACATATCTAAAGACATTAAAGCAGTATAGTTACTGTAGTAGAAAACCAGTATGATTCTTTTAGATTACTGGGGTTTTTTAATTCCTTTATTTTAAATTATGTTAAAGAGACACTAAACCACCCAAAGTAATTAAAATAAAATTATTAGAAGGATAAGTGAATTTGTAGACAAAACGACAGCCAAGTTGAAAGTTGCATCTGTAATCTTAAAATTTTACTAATGTGTATTAACGAATGCTTTCTAGCTAATGCCAAGGAATAGATCCGGATTTACTGTATAATTTAAAGTTGTTTTAAGCATCTGGAATGGAACAAGTTCCCTTTGATGTGTGAGCTAAACATGTTTCTTAAAAGACCTATTGTCTTTCAGAGTCATTTGACCTCATCTGGCATTTTTTTCCTGTTTATTTTGAAAACATAGGCTACATTTGCCAGTTTTGTCATGTGATGACTAACATCATCGTAATATAATGGAATATTATGTAAACAAATCAAAAAGCTTGTACTTCAAAAGACACAAGAAGGTGGTAAGTTTGCTAAAAACAGAGGAGCTGTTTGAGACAATACACAATCCAGTTCAATGTATAAAGTTATGAAATAAGATTAATTTGATGAGAAGTTGAACTTAAAATCAGTCTGGAAGATTTAATTGTGTCATCTTTGCTGACATTTTAGATTCTAATATTTTCCCTTTAAATTTGCTTTTTTCTATTCATGAATGGAACTGCTATTTATTTTGCTGAGGAGCTCAGTCAGTCAGATTTCATCATTCTTTTTTTTTCCACTTAAGTCAGTCAGTACATTTTGTGATTTTGCTGTAAAAGCTAAATCCAGTGTACACTTGATAATCAGGATATTAGATGCTAGTTGTAGCAGGACACATTATTAAAAAACTTAGCTCTTTTCGCCCTTGGTATCAATTTCCTAACTCCTTTAGCTAGAGAAATCATGAGGCATAATGAACTTTTGGAAACTTACTGAAAGCTGAGTGTGCTGAAGACCTGCCACTTACCTCTGTTCCTTAAGAGCTGGCATGAAAGCCTGTGCCGGTTTCCTCCTGCTTCTGTTCTGATGAAGCCATAGTTTGCAATATCCTTAATCCTTTAAACAATATGCTAGAAGTAGGAGACTGAGAAAAATGTATTTCAGTGAGGGCAACAGCTTTGGTATCTTGCAGCTGACAGCATTGGTCAGAACATCATTATGCTGGGCTTAGATATCAGATGTTACTGCTTTAGAATAAATCTGTCACTGAAATTCTGTGGTTTGGGGGCAGTGTCTAGCATTTCAATTTATCTTGCACATTACCTTAGTTCTGCTTCTCTGTGTTTCTTCTGTTTGGGAGATGTTTTCATATGAGGCATTTGAAACTCATAGGTCTACTCTTGCTTATTCAGAGAGTATGTAGGCTCCTACACTTCAAATGGTCATTGTCACTTTATGTTTCGAAAAATGAATTAAACCCTGAAATGTTAAACATATGCTAGTGCTGACTGGAATTTTAATATTACTCTGTATGGTGTCTCATCAACTTTTATATAGTACTTGGAGATTGTATAAATGATGGACTCTGCAGTGTAACTTCACAGATTTAAAACAGTTGAAAAAAATGAGAATACCACAATATTCAGGTAAATGTTTAGGGAAAGTGCAACCTTTCATCTTCAAAAATATTACACTGACTTTATGATGATCCTGTACATCCAGCCATTGGTTTCACAGTGTTAGTTCACACCTAATGACCTTGTTGGTAGAGATGGGTGTTAGCTTTCCAGCTTTGCATGCATAAATGCATTTTGTAGTTTTTACATTAAACTATGAATTCCTGATTAGGGTGGAAGGTGTGGAGAAATGTATCTTAAACACACAATGTACAAAAACAAATGCAAGGGATACGCTTGCCCCTTATGTGGAGTTCAGTGGAAGACACTACAGCATTTTTAGTCAATTTTGATGAGTGAGTATTGGGAACTCAGACACATCACTCAGACCACAGCTTGTCTTGAGACACATGCAGATGTTCTGTGCACGATACTATTTTGGAAGTAGAGCAGCATGTGTGTGGGAGAACAGAAAACTACCTCTGCGGGGTGATCTGATCCTTCCTATTCTGAGCAAGTATCTGGCCCTTCCTGTGGGTTAGTGTCTGGTGGATCAGATGGGTGCCTCAGCAGAGGGACCCTTGCTGCTGGTATTTTTTCAGAGCAGATACAAAAAGTATGAAAGGTCAAAGAAGGAAAATAAAGTGAAGGATTTCAGTTTCTCCTCTAACCATCCAAATCCTCCATCTTCAAATGGCTGACTATCTTGACTTTGATTAAATCCTTTCCTTAGATTTCAATCTTGGGATTTTTTTTTATCTTTGGCCTGCACTGCTTTTGAGGTTTCAAGTGAGTTTTTGAATACAAAGCTGGCAAAGGGCTCTGTTCAACAGTTCTATCATTGAAATGTCACTTTGTCCTTAGGGAAGAGATAGGAAACACCAATCTTAATTGGTAAAAAGAACCCAAAGTGAATTTGCAGATTAAGAGTTTGCTTTTTACATTTTTACATTGTGTAATCCTGAAATTTAGGACTAGAATAAGTGGTAACAGAAGTTCTTCAAAAAAGGCTTTCTGTTTGAGGGTTATTTCTGAAACATCAAACACAATAGATACGAGAGCCTGTATAAGTCTGATAGTTCCTATTTAATTTTAAAAAAAATCCGTATCATATCCATATTATCAGTGTCTTGATAGGGCACCCATATAGTGTGAAAGCAAAATATAGTGAAAACAAATGTAGCAAGTAGATACAGAGGAAAACCAGGAGCATATTCCTTCTTTGCGTTTGCCCAGCCTATCATAAGAATGCCAGTTGTGGTGGCTCTACTGGGATTTATTTTGCTTTAGGACAGTTTGGGATTTGGATTGGTTTAGTATGGAAAGATATACGAGCACTAGATCTCCTAGTGTTACAAAGGGTTAGATGATGTTAAAAGTTACTGTATTTCATTATGTTCTAACTACCATACTGAAAAGTCAAGCTTGCAAAGAAGCATCAGAGGGTGAATTGTTTCTTACTCTATTTGATGTCATTGTAATGACTGAGCTACCAGTCAAAATTGACCCTCATGTTGTGGAGACAAGTATTAAAAGTTGTGTAAGTTTCTTGTCTTTATGAATGCATGGATAGCTTTTTGCTTGTAAAATAGAAAACTTCTTGGAGACAATAAATGTTAAATAACTATTCTCTGACCACAGAAACCCATTCTGCAAAGCTAGTCTTTAGGGCGTGCAAATGGCTCATTCAGTTCTCTGCTCACCAGGAAGAGTTTCTGTGTAGGGAGTTAGCAAGTAAATTTATTAAGTCTTGAATAAAGCTTCAGAGAGGAATTAAATGTTCCTTAGTTAGCATTTGCCTAGAGAGATAAGCCTGTTTTATGACAGTATTCATTTAAGGAAAGGGGAAAGGGGAAAACTATTTTTTGGCTTAGCCAGGTTGCTGAGCCTGCCAGCCAGCAGCATTGCTGACTCCATGAAGGTAAGCCTAGGAGGTGAATGGGGCCCACTGAAGCCTCAGATGTTCCTGCCACAACCCACTCAAATGTGGAGTGTTATTAATGCCTTGATCTACACAATCGGCACTCCTTTTAATTTTATTTTTTTGATAGTCTGAAATTAGAAAAGAAATTGATACAAGAGTGGAAAATTAATCTTGGAAGCTGATGCTTTTACTCTGTATCAGGGGAGATACCAAAGCATGGTGCATGGTTTTCTTTTTTCCTTGTTATGTATCAAGCCAAAATAATACGTCATGAAAAATAACAGTGTCTTGAAGAATGAGGAGAAATTGTGACAGATTTAAATGAAAGTTCCTCTTCTACAGGTAGTTAAAATGACAAGACAAACTTGATAAAAAAAGGAAGATGCGTCACTTGGCATTTTACATATATTGAACATTTCATATTGATTTGGATCTGGTTGAAAACACATTGCACAAAATCAAAGTAGATAGATCAGATCAGCATGTTGTTTTCTTTCTAATGTATTGTACTGTGTCCTACACTTTCAGAACACAGATAAATTTTGAATGACAGAAAAAAGTCTTTAAATGCATGATATATTAATATAACATACGTAATACATAAATATAGTGTGTGCAATGTATTTTTACTGCATGTGAAGTAAGACAAAACTATATGTATAAAACAGTCATTAAAAATTGCTCTCATAACGTTCGGGTAAATGCAAAATGTTGGCAGTAGGAAGGTTATCCTTGCCTTGTGCTAGCTTGATGATATTAATAAGTATTAATTAAAAAAAAGTTCTTCTCAATAGAAACATAACTGAGTCTGTGTTAGTTTTAGAGAAGAATGGTTATAACAAGGATTTACTACTTGTGACTTAAATAGCAAATTTCATTATTCTGAATGTGAGGTGCAAAGTTCCAGCCTATCCCTGCCACTGATTTGTTGCTCATGTAGACATTGAGATGGTGAGTATTCTGTTGCCTGGTTTCTTACAGTTTACTTTACTGAGATCTTAAGATACAAAAAGCCAGGACAACATACAATTGGATAAAGAACATTCCTGTGTGGAAAAGAGTGGCACTTTTTCTTGTTTTGTAAAGTAGAGATAAATTAAATGGGTGGGTTATAGGAGAAAAGTGCCATGTGCTGTGAATTTTAATAAAGCAGCATTGTTTTCAGAGATTTTGTATTCACAGTGTGGCAATAACATATCGTCCCCCCAAATTGCTTTATGCTTAGAATGCACATCTCCTCATTTGTGTGTTTAAAGAAACAAATTACAGGTTTGAATTTGTTGCAGAAAGTAGTCTTTGGAACTATGAAAAACAGTGTTTCAATGAAATGTTTGTGGCTTTGCTGAAGGGCAGGTTGAATACATGGCATAGTTAGTTTAACTTTTTAGGCAAAAGTTTAAAATGGTTTAAAGCTTCAAGAAACTTGCAGGGTTAAAATATTTTTTGTGATGCAGCTTTTGGAGGCTTTCTGATTTCTGATCTGGTATTTCAAAGGAAATGCTACTGTGTGGGTGCAAAACGTCACTCACAGGTTAAGAATAGAAAAGATCAGGTTTTGCTTCATTTCTGTGGTAACTGAAATGTGATCCAGTTTCATTGCATATAGTACACATTCAAAGCAAGGCTTCTTAGGTGGGTCTTCAGACTAATTCCATTCCTCTCAAGGCATTTGACTTGCAAGTCTGCATCTCTTCGGCTTCAATTTCAAGATCAGTGTTTCTTTTCATGGTATAAAGATTGCCTGGTATGTCCCTCGCATGTTAGGAAAAGGTTTTTTACCAAAAGAGTGATAAAGTACTGGAATTACCTGCCTGGGGGGAGGTGGTGGAGTCACCATCCCTGGGTGTGTTTAAAAAAGATTGGACGTGGCACTCAGTGCCATGGTTTAGTGGAGGTGTTAGGGCATGGGTTGGACTCAATGATCTTAAGGGTCTCTTCCAATCTAGTGATTCTGTGATTCCGTGATTAAATTATGGCACTTCATATTCCACTTCCAGGATCCTTTTGCAGGTCCTTTCCTATCATCTCGTTGTTGTGCTCCTTGTCACCCCTTGCCCTCCTAGTAAAAGCTGAAATGCTTTGGGACAAGGCAAATGGGAAGAAAAAACTTTCACTACAGATTTTAAACTTTTTTTGTCCATTGATACTGAATGTTTTAGTAACTTGACCTAAACTACCGAGAAAGGTAACAATCAAGTGAGCTAATCATAATACGAACCTTCTTCTATTTCCCTCCTGCTAGGAAAAAAATCCACATGCAATGTAAATAGAGGACACAGGACTCACTGTAGTTAGGCTGCCATGGTTGGGGCATTTATTTGTTTTGTCAGGAACGTCTTGAAAACAAAGCTTTAGATGGTACAAATACTCAAGGCTCTGTGTGTATGTTGAAATTCTGTGCACTGGTGTCATAAGCTTTCATTTGTTTTATAGATGACTAACAGTCACATTTCATTACTACTCATTACTAGATTAGTGGTGTGTAAATGTATCCTAAGGGTAATTTTTTATGGTATGGTATCAAGCAGTTTGAGGTAACGGTGAAGCCTAGTGGGATTAAATTTTGCTGAGCCCTGTCAGCATTTTTAATTTCTTTTTAACACAAAGTATTTTATATATGTCTTCCCCTCCTGAATAAGCCATGGTAATTTTCTCAGCTTCTGTGGCCCTGGAGAAGACAGGGGCCACTTCCCAAGCACAGTTCTTTTAACTCCCAGAATACAAAATCAGTCCTTCACCACAATAAATCAGTCATGCAAGAAGGCTCGTGAGCTGCATTAGGAGAGAGCATGGAAAGCCACAGATGGTAGAGGGAAATGACCGTAACTGTACGTTTAATTTTTTTCCTAAGTAGGAGATGAATGTGCTGCTTCTCAGCTTCTTTCAGATTAAATTTACTGAAAAAATCAATCTTGTGTGTTAATTCTTGCTGTGTATAAAACATTGTTACGCTGTATCTGTATTCTTACAGATACAAGGCCTCAGAAAACACAACTTCAAAATAAAATCCTGGCAAGGCTAATACCTACGGTATCCTCTGTAAAAGCTTTGTAACCTTTCCAAGCATGTTCCCCTACTGCTTCCTCCTGTGTTACATTCCTTGTAAAGAGGTGATTTTTTTTACAATGCTCCTCATGTCCCTTTACACATTCTGACTAGTCATTTTGGTTCTGGCTGGGGCCACGTCTACAGGAAAAGCACATTCTAACAGGGGCAGCTATGCAGGACATAACAGTTGCTATTGGGGAGCCATGATGTGCATTAGGTGTCTTGTGATCTGCTCCAGCCTGGCTCACCTAGTTCATTGGCCTCAAAGTCTGTTAGCAATGGCAGAGCATCAGTTAGTCTTCCAGTTCAGCTTCATCCAAAAAAACCTCTTAATTCGCACACCCCAAGATCAGTTTGAAATTAAAATTGAAGTAGGTGAGAACTGGTAAAGTTGCTTCAAAAGCGTTCTCAGGATCAAGCTAAAACAGTAATGTAAAATGCAAGCTGCGTACTGCAGGGAAAAAGGAAAAAAAAAGATCAGTTTTTTATTTGTGGCCTTAGCATAGCACAGCATTTAAATACTGTTCCATAGCTTCATGGAGCTCACATCAGTGGGCACTTGTCAGGGGGTAAGAGCCAGATGGCCTCTGATAAGGAACTCACTTAAGAGACATGGTTTGATGGCAGCGCAGTTTAACTAGTGGTTACTGGTTGACTAGCTGGTGATTAGTGGAGAATCATTTACAGTCATGCACAAGATCCAGCACTTTGTTACTGGCTTGCCAGTGATCTTAGCAACAAGTTAAGGAGTAAAATAAGTTATGTTGCACCAAAAAAAAGATTTCATTGTCTTAAAAACTCATAAACAAGATAAGAAAAATCTCAAATCTTTGGGTTTGTCTACATCTTCTCTGCATCAAAACTCTATTAAAATGAAGAAATCATGGATGTCATGTTTAGATACATAAATTCGACTGCTATTTTTTTTAAAAGGGGGAGAGGGGCAGCTGCTGCAGGTGTGAAACAATTTTAAGTGTTTTAATCAGGGCAGTATGTTTTCATACAGCTGTCTAGATCATCTTTCTGTGCCAACATCACAGCATATTACAGTACTAGATGGTATAAATACAACTTTCTTTCCAGCTGGAATATTTTATTTGATTGATTTTGTCAAATTCTTTGGAATTAGAGAATTCACTAGTAGTTTTAAGCATAGATCACATCATTGTATTTAGCTGTTTCTACAGAATTTATGCGTTCCTCCTCATCCCAGCTATTCATAGCATGCAAGAAGGTACTGAAACCTACTGAAACGTGTTTTTTGTAATAGGGAAAAGGTGCAGGACAGGATTAAATGTATTTTTTACTTGCTGGCTAAACCCTACGATGTATTCTCATAGTTGTGGGCTCTGATTCATAGAGATTTCATCTGTAGCTATTGAAATAGTAGCTAGCCCACTCGAGGCATGTACCTTCGAGTCCTGAGTTTGTGTGGTCTTGCAGTCTCATAGCCAATTAGAAAAAGATCAGTAAAAACAAGACTGAGTGACCTTTAAGGTAATGGGAAGGTTTTGCTTGAGCTCAAGTAATTTTTTAGCTGTTAAACTCTACTTTATACAATATACCTGAAACTGAGATACTGGAACTGCATTTCATGGTGGTTTTTTTTTGTTTTTCCAAGTGCAGGCATTTTTCAGATTATGGGCATATGGAGATAACGCACTGCAGTAATTGCTCTGTGTAAGCTCCCTGGCTCTGGCCTAAGAAATGAGGACAGGGTTTTCTTGTTTTTCTTCTGTAGATGCAATGCTTAGCTGGAGGCAGGCAACCAAAGCAGCTTTAATTAGGGAAGGTCTTTACTGCCTCAAACTTCTTTATTTGCGTGTTTAATATTAGATTACTATAAAATGAAACTGTGACTCTAAAAATTGGGAAGCAGAGCTTAAGCAGTTCTTGCCTTCTGTTGCACAGTATAGGAATCAGAAGAGTCCCTCAGCTGGCATTTTGTCTTACTACTGCACTGCACCCCTTCAGCTCACAGTCGAGAATCATGCAGACTGGAAGTTATGTTGAGTATATGGGTTCAGAGTTCAGTAAAGATATGACTGTGACTAACCCTGATTAAACTCAAGGCACTGTTCTGGACATTGCCATGAAGTATATTACAAATAGAGACATCAGAGCATGCAAATAAGAAATTCCGTAAGTTAGTGGTTTCAAAGACTATTCTGACGTGCTTTCATCCTTAATTCTTGTTTTGAATGACTGAACCCCAAATTTGATCTGTTCCACCATTATTTAAATACAAATATAGCCAGAAGTTACTGTATGAAACATTGCAAATACCGGTTAATAAATGTGGAATTTAGTAAGATTGTTTACAAATGTTCTGTTGGCCTAAACATTAGGAGTGGCACCTGTGCTTGTCTGCTACACATCTTCCAAGCAAAAAGGACAGTAACACTAGTGTTTTGCTTAACCTCAGAATTTGGTCTCTGTTTTTTGACTCTATTGAAATATCTTACAATATGCAATTGCCTTCCTATAGATGGTTAACTTCTACATTTATGACACACACTAGTTTTGCCTTTTCAGTGAATCTCAGATGTTTCCTTTACCTTCCTTTCAGAAAAGACGACGGCGGATTGATCGAAGCATGATTGGGGAGCCGACAAACTTCGTTCACACAGCTCATGTAGGATCTGGAGACCTATTCAGTGGAATGAATTCAGTAAGCATGAGTGGATGAATATCATTTTGTATCAGACAGAGTACAGGAACACTGAACTTGTCTATTGTAGCTGAAGCAGTGAATCTTTCAGCTATAAGAAAGAATCTGTATGAAACTGAGTAATAACCTTTTTTAGCATTTTAATTCCTAGTCCTAAACACTTGCTTTCAAAAATGTGGAATATATATATTTTTTATTTCCTATATTTGTTGATAATGCATTTTAGATGCCGTATAAATGATATAATATTCTTTAAAAATTCCCTCTGATTATATGTATGAACCAAAATAGATGTATACTTGAAAATATACTCAGGTATTATATAGAAAACTCCAGGTGTCTTATAGTTGACTAGATTTTGTATCTTAAATGCCTCAAGCTGTTTTAAATATAGTTCATGTAAAACTCTAACTTACCTCAGTTTGTGGTGCACACAAATTTATTTTTGGGTGTTCTTGCTGAGCTTTTTCTATATTCTGTAGCCCTGTTTGCAGTGTGAATTATTTCCAGAGCAAGCAGTGTCACAGGTAAGATTTTGTGGCTTCCTGTAGAAGATAGGCGCAATAAATACTTTTCTCTCTCTGAAAATGAAAAAACAGAGGCTAAGATAGATAATGAAGATGAGCTTATAGAAATAGATGTATCTGGTACCGCTTCAAATTTCTGTGAAATGTCAATCTGTTTCTAAGGTCAATAATATAAAATACAGAAAATGGTTTTATCTAGATGAAAAATGCTACTTGACTTTATTACTCATCTTTAAAGGAAACATATTGGGGGATGACAAACACTTGTTGACAAAGAAGAAAAATCTCTGTAAGAGGTATCACAATGGAAAGCAGAGCTAAAAAAGTTTAAATGTGGGCAAGGGAGGTTATTTGTAGTTTCAACTAGTTTAAGTTGGTCTCTTTGAGATCAGACAAAAACTTTTGTAACTCAGCATGTAATGAGGAAGGGCAAAGCCAGGAAATTCAACATCAAAAAGTGCACTACATTTTCCCAGAAACAACACAGTGGACTGGAAATTATTTCTGTTAAAACCTCTGTAAGCAAGTTAAATGGCCAAACACGGATTCCGCTTGATAAAATTTAGTTAAAGCCAATTCCTTATTTAATGTGATATATTACATTAATGTTTAAAGCCAGTATAAATTGAAATAATAAACTGATAATAATGTAAGGAGCTAGTTTGATTTTTTTTTTTTAAGCATGGCTTTTGCTTTTTGCTTTTGTTTCTCCTGTGGGAACCTTCTTCATTCTCATAGCTGAGCTGCCTCGTGAGGTTTGTGTAGGTGACCTGAAGCTTTTTTTTTTCACTTTCCGCCTGTTTGCCCTCACCTTTGTCTTGCATAATACCCAATTTATCTCCATATAGTAGGTAATCATTATTGTTTCTCTACGTAAACTTTTTCATTTTGAATGCTTGTAAGTAGCTGTTTCTCTTTTTTTTCTTCCCCCCCATTTGGATAATGTGCTGCTTCAGTGACCAGAGATTTTTCTGATCCTAGATGGAAAGAATCTGTATGTAGAAAATAATCATTCCCACTTCCCCTGCTTCAGAAGCTCAGATCTCTACTTTTTCACACTGCATATTTTTGGCCTCTTCTGTGGTGGTCTCCACGTTCATTGTTCGCAGTGTAAATTCCAAGATTACAGTGTTAACCTTCACATGTTTTTCTGCTGCATAATTTCCTTTGTAGTATGGACATTATATTCCTTCTGCAACCTCTTTGTGCCTTCTTTTTCTAAATAGCTTAAGTGAATACCTGCAATTTAATTACTGTTTTCCCATTTAAATTTGATTCTTTATTCACTTGCTGTCTGCCCTGTGCCTTTTTTCGTCAGCATTTTTCTTTGTCATAAATCCTTGTGTTTCTGTCTGAATAGTTCTCTGCCTATTCAGAATATTTCTGAAATGTTTTGCTTTTTTATATGTCTTCTCTGTAGAGTGCCTTGTTCCTTTGTCAGAGGTGTACTTAAACAGCAGGAGCCCTCTGTGCACTGTTTCTTATTCATTCCCATCCCTTTTTTCCCTATTTTGCTTTCATAGTCCCTGATGAAATCTCTTTCTTCAACTGCTTCATATTCTTCAGTTCAGTCTTTGGTTTCATGTAGTTTCACATTGTTTTCTTTCTCAAGGTTTGCCCGTGCTGTTTCCTAATTCTGAAAGGGAGGGAAAGGAAAGGAAAGAAGGAAATTTAATGAGATAAATAAGCAGCACAACAGTTTGCACGATCCGTAATGGATACAGTCCTCTTTCCTTTCCAAAATCTTTAAAATTCTTAAGTCCTATCTAAATTAGACATAAGAGAGAAGAACCTTGCTCTTACATATCATCAAAGAAGAGCAATGGCATCTTTGGGAAAGCAAAAAAAAAATAAATGGCATTTCACAGTACTTGTTCTTGCTCCTCAAACAGCCTCAAAAGGAGGGTGCTTCAGAACGAATGCCACCTTGTAAGCCTACAAATGTTTTGCTCAGCAATTTTAACATTGTATGTCTCCGACAAAAGTTTTCATGTACAAAATAGCTACTGAACTGTTAATGCAGACTAGTTTCATTTGTTGCATTCTCTGTTTTAAGGGCAACAGTCTCTGCACTTGAGACTGATACTTCCTTATCCAGTAACCAATGTGTAACTCATTAACCACAGAAATTATTCTAACCTTTAGAAATACTCAGAAAAATTTACACTTTAGCCTTGCAATTTGTGTTGATTACTGCTCTCCAAAATTTTCAAGTCTTGTAAGCAAGTTGTTTGGTGATGTGGCCTGGAGATTTTTGTAGTTCTTTTTTGCTGAAGTCAGAGTTCATTCAGATAAAATTAACAGTATCCTATAGTAATTTTTGTGAATACATTTACATGTAGGTTAATTATTTTCTGAGGAAAAAACCTAAATTCAAACTTTGTTTTTTTCCACGGGCAGTAAAAGATGCTTGATGAAGAAGATGAGCAGCTAGGTAAAACGTGAAAGTTCTTAAATACGTCCCCATGCACTTCTGCACATTGTTTCACTGAGTTGTAGTCTTTGATGTCAGATGCACTAGAAAATTGGCTCTGAAAACTTCTTCCTGAAGAAAAATGAGATGGTTATATTGCTTTGCTGTGGCTGTATCCCTTATCTTAGCAAAAGGCTGAAGTATAAAATGGTTTTACATTGCACTGCTTAGATCCATAAAACATGATCTTTTGCAGAACCTTGCAATTTGCCATATTGTTGAAGATAAAGATAAAAAAACTAGGCCCTTTTTTCGCATAGATTTGAAAAACTGCATGGAAGAATGAGTTTGCTGATTCATTTTGTATATGTGCATGTGTTTTGCTTTCTGTGGGGAAAAAAAAATTATTTCTTTGTAGACAGTGAAAATATCGTGCAGGCTACTTGGAAATACTTTTCCTGTGCTGTTTTAATACAGCTTTCCAGTGATGTTTTTAGGTCTCTGTGAAGGAGGAGCGTGGATGAAATAATTGCAAGTGGTGCCCTGCAGGCATAGCCTTGAATGAATGTTATTTTCCACTCATTGTGTAGTTGTTAAGTGTGCTTTGGGATGCAGAGAAAAAAGGGCCAAACCTTTAAGATTCAAGTTGTCTTCCTGCAGGCACTTGGACATGATTATTTTGACTCATGCAACACAAGTAGGAAAGAACTGTGGGTTCCTTGTCTGTTTGGTGGTAGAGGCAGTGAAAGTCATAGCAAGATGTGCATGTCTTGGAAATGGGGGGCACAAAGTATATATTTATATGCATCAGGCTAAAAATACCTTCAAATCAGCTATGTCCAAGGAAGTTCAGGTTGACTATGGTTAAAAAAATAAATGCCCTCCATTTAAAGGAACAGTATCGATTAAGGAAAACATTGTATGTTGTCACATAAATAGACAAATCAAAAATGTTCCACAAAATAAAAGGTCCTTTCTGATTTAGAAAATCCTAGTTTAGCCCTGTTTTAATAATCTGAAATCAGCCATGCAAATATTTGTAAGTTGGCTATTATACTTTCAACATAATGATGTTAACTTCTCTGGTTCATCATATTTGCCAGAGAACATTTTCCTTATAACAAGATAAATTCTAGTTTTTCAGGTAGAGTTGATGCCAGTAAGAGATTTGATTTTTTTAATTTTTTGATTAATCAAGTGGGTCAGGGAAGCGCTGAATCAGCCAGATTTCTTTAGGAGAGAGGAAAAACTTTTGCCTCAGCACCGGTTCTTTCGTCTCTTCTGCTGAGCTACATGCCGAAGTTAAAATTTCAGCAAGCCTTGGATGCGCATGTCCTCGTGCAAAGTAATGTAGCTTTACTGGTAATAAAGGAGCACTTGAAAACTAAAGCTAGAGAAGAAATAAAATTAGAAGCAAGAAGATGCCACAGCTCATTGTCTTTCTTGTTTCCTCTCCCCCCTTTTCCCTTCTATCTCCAGGTCAGCTCAATTCAGAATCAGATGCAATCCAAGGGAGGCTATGGAGGTGGCATGTCTGCAAATGTTCAAATGCAGCTCGTAGATACAAAGGCAGGATAACCTTGGGGATAATTTTCTTGTAAGTATTGCATTCTACTTTTTAGGCACTGTTAGAGAAGTATGAAGAACAATAATACTGCTTCGTAATTATCTCCCTGTAAAAACCTGTGTCTTTATGATTAACAATTTTAAAATCCATTTCTGAGTAAAAGATTGGATATTTTGTAAGATTGTTAATTTTTCACAGAATGGACAGGAGATTGTTCTGACTATATCAATCTGTCCTTAAGCATGTTTTAATCAAAGATGATGTAGACTGATCTTTGCAGGTGAAGTTAGTTGTAAAACAAATTGCAGAAGAATTTTGTGAGGTGATAATGGTACCATTTTTGCAGTGGTTGCATAAGATGTATGGTGTTAAGTCCATGTATAGCAGTATTACAGTAGGAAAACAGTCACTCAGAATGCTCAAAACTTGGTTTAATGTGTGTTTTCTGCCTTTTAGGTTTATGTGAGTTCCTGTATCTTCTTTCCTGTGTCCTCCCTTTTGCCTTGGTGACTGCTTTCTGTGCTCATGACAAGAGAAGTGATGGCTCATTGTTCACCCTTCGTGATTAGTCCAGTGAAAAGTTGCTGTTCTGCTCTGATGATGCCATTTATCAGATTGGTCCAACTGTGCCTTTCAGTGGCATGCACGCATTGGCCTCTACCAGTATCATGGACGTAGAGCTGTTTAGGATTGGTTGTCACTTTTTAGTTGTTTTAAGGCAAATTAAAGCACCAACCTTAGCTCTCCTCATTCCTCATAAATACTAATGCACAACATTCTGTTGCTTTTTAGTCTTTGAATCTTTTCTCCACTCAAGTAGTTTAGAAATGAATGAGTTTCCACTAATGTCTTCAATCACCTAATGTTTACCCAATTTTCAAAGGTCTGAGACCTGCAAGCACAAATAATTATTTCATACAAAATCAACAGAGTAGATGACCGCATGCTTTGTGAGGTTGCTTTTTATAGTGGCCTGCTTGGTGCTAAAAGAAAAAAAAATTGCTTACTGCAGATGTGAAAAATTTTGCTGTGGCACCAAGTCATGCCTGTTTCTGAAAAAGGACTTGTAACTTAGCTGCTTCAGAGTTATGTCTTTATTTTAGTTTTTATCCAATTGGTCTTGAAATAATAAAGAGAGAGCTTGCATTCATGAGGCATTTGTTGTAAATGTTCAGTATATTTATTTTGAAAGGGCTGACCTTAAGACTGTAAACCAGTGTAGTACCATATCTAAGTGTTGTGAAATCGCTTTAGTCTATTTAAACAGAAGAGCAACATGTTTGGCTGCTTATTTTCCTTTCTACAGTTTTTCTTAATTTCAACCTGTAAGGTCATTTCCAGTAGCAGCATGTCAGACTGCCTGCAATATTGGCTGAAAAGTTTAGTAGACCTTTCTAAGTAGTTGGCAGTTTCTGTGTACTAAATATTTAGGGGCCATGGAAGTTGCTAAGAGCGACATACTAATCTGGCAGAACAGGTGCCAATGAAAACAGCATACAGGGTGACTTTTTACTAAGTCAGTAAAATGCCTTTTGCTCAGGTTCCAAAGCATGTTTCTTTCACGTGTTGTGAAACTGCATTTTGATATTGCACTGTTTTCAGATTATCTCTATAAATGGTCCCTTTTTTTGCTTCTTGCTGGTGGTTTTAGAGAAGTCAATTATTTGAGGCCTGGTTACAATAAATTTTTATGTGGGGAAAAAAACTCAAACCATCCAAACAAATAAGGCATAACTGAGCCTAATCAAATGCATTTTTATATGCAAATATGCATGTAGACTGTTGTTGTAAATGAATCTTTATTCTAGTTCTATCCTTTCCCTGATTTCGCATTGCAACAGCTGTCTGGTTGATTTAAATATGTATGAACCTAAGTAATCTTCTCTCTGTGTTTGTAAACAACACGTAAAATACACAGCCATGGAAGTAGTTTGCCTTTGCTAGGTTGTATTTCAGTGGTAGATGTCACTTAACTGGTTGAATAGTTCAAATTAGGTTGGATAGTATTCACTGATAAAGATACTGATTCCTGATGAGATGTTCAGTTGTCTGGATGCATAAACACATGGCAGTGCAGTGATACATACATGTTTTTTAGGGGTTAGCATTTCCAATGCCACTTTAACAATGACTCTTAAATATACTACAAAACTATTACAAAATTATTTGACCTTTATTATTGGTAATAGCAGCTTAAATTTGCTTGCCAAACCTATCTTGCACTTGCCAAAATGTTTTCAGCTCAACAGCCAGGAAAAAAAAATTGACATATTTTTATAACAGACATACTTTTTTTGTACATTGTGTTCATTCTTGAATAAAGTCAGTTCAGTGTTGGCTTGTAGATATTAAAAGGAAAGTATTGACTTTGATTCAATAAATGTTTTCTTTCAGTTGGTGGCCTACCCTTCTTCTTTTCCATAAATTATATTAGCATTAGAAAAACAGTTGCATCTTCCAGACAGATTTGTGGTGAGAAGAGTAATGTATTAGTGTCAATAAATAATTTACAGGCTTGAGTTCTTTTCATGTCACTTGACCCTTTTGTTGCCAAATGAATTAAACCATAGTTTTATCAGTATTATTGTTGCACTGATTTAACATGTATGCCAGGGACTTCTGCAGGGAAGGGAGAGTGTCTTAAAAAATACTTAGGAAGTCTTTCCTTTTGAGTGCAACTTCAATGTGTGTCAGTTTCCTGATTGTGATGCAGATTACTATGGTGATCAGTAAAAGACTTGTCACCATAATATACTCATCTGCATTGAAAGTACCTGCAAGGCACAATATTGCCTACTCTCTATTTGGGACAATTAATTTTTATATTTGACACTCTTGAAGTTTATTCCTTAAGCACTAATTTACTACTTTAAATTTCATGTCAAATTCTTCTAAAGACTGATAATGAATTCCTTAGCTCATGCCAAGCTCATTAAATTGCCAGTTGAGGAAAAAAGGCGGCTAGAGAGAAATAAGGTTCTAAAGGAAAAAAAAGATGGAGATAAATCCGTGAGATACCAATCAACTAAAGGGTTCTTTTTCATAAATGCTGAGCTTATAGACACTTCAAACTGTCTGCCAAGGCATATCTAGAAGACCAGATGTTCCACTGTAAGTGCATATTCAGTGACTGACATTAAAGCTTATTAAAAATTATGTGCTGGTTCTGCTGGTGATTAGTAGGATTACTTCAAAGGCATACCAGTGAAACTGACTTGGACTGGTCCCATCTACTTACCCTTACAGCCCATGCTAGCACTGACACTGACTCAGCAGCTAACTATTGGGTGCTGACCTATAGTAAAGGTTGGGCTTGTATGACCAAGTTGGTTAGTTTCAACCTGGATCAGTTTCTTAAGGCTTATTCAGAATAAGCATGGGAGTGAGTGTCATGGGATCAGAGATAATCTGCTACAGGGAACACTGATAGCTTAACCTGGCTACAGAAAAACATCAAGCTTTTTCTGAAATAAAAAAAAAAACATCCAAACCAGTGACCAAAGAAACACAAAAAACAACAGCAAACAAATGAAACAAAAAATGAAACCGAAAACAAAACAAACAACCCAGACAAATTCACAAACAAACAAAAAGCCCAAACAAAACCAAAATGAAAACCAACCCAAAACAGAACATTCAGCCTTTGCAGCTGTGAATACATCTACTGGAAAGACTAATTCCACATTTTGGGGGCTCTTTTTCCATGTACTGTGCTCACCAGCTTTGTCCAGACTATTCTGTTTGGTTTGGGGGCACAGAGCATGTTGACCATGTTGCCAAAAAAATAACCACATCATCACCAAGAGTCAGTCAAACTCATGCAGTATGATTCATTTCTGCTATCAGTAATAATTCCATCTAACTTTCCACCTTCACACAAGCCGAGAGAAATGATAAGTTCAGATTTCAAGCAAGTTTTCTATTAAGCCTGGAAAACTCAGAGTGCTGGTTGAGGTGGCAATAAATTGCTGAATACCAAACTTGCTTACTTAAATATGATGCAGAATAGTATAACCCCTTTTGAAGCTGGCTAAGCATTTGTGTGAGCTTCTTACAGCATTCCTTGTCTATAGACAGTTTTATGGTTTATTGGAAGTGTTCTTCAAGAAATTTGATGATGTGTTTTTATATACAAGATAGTAACAGAGCCTATCAGCAGAAAATAGTGTTATGTTTGGTTTATCAGTTCTTTCAAGTGAAGTGAACCTCACTTTTGAATTTGGCTTGCTAGATAAGGCACTTCTGGTTTACTGTGACAGGCACAGAGAGGGCTGGAGGTCTGGTTGGTGACACTGAAATTAGCTTACTCTGATTTTCCAACAGGTCAAGAAGGTGTTACTATTTGTAAGGATTGTGGTAAGCTTTGTTAGTCCAGCTACCCAGTGACTAAGGGTAGGGGCAGTTTCAGCATGGAACAGTGAGACACCCACTGTGGATAGATGTCACATTTCCTCAAAATGCTTAGCAGTAAGCTTTATATGTTGATGTCAGCATTCCAGGGGTACTACCAGTGCTCTGCATGTCAGAGTCCTGGGCATATCCCTGTCTCCCAGAAATATGCTTTGTTTCACCCATACTATGCCTTCAGTTCCAGGAGGGGGTTGTTGGCTTTCAATTTTTTTAAATCTCTCACTGTTACATCAGTCTTTGTGGGTCCTAATTGATCTGAAATAATCTGCCAGGCAAAATAAATGCATACAAAATCTGTGCCTTTCCTGGTGGGAAGCTCCATGTGAGTGACTCCTGTTGATGGAGCAGTGGTGAGGAACCCTCATGCACCACACGGGAGCCTGAGTTTATCTTTTGCACCTGCTGCCACGCACCGTGATCCGTCATCCAGTGTGGGAGGTTGGCTGCTGTTGTGCAAGGCCAGTTCTTAAAACATTGCCTCAAGGAGGAAAATGAATGCTACTGGAAATTCATTTTGAAGTCCTCAGCTTTCTTGAAATGTGGCAGCTCTAGGGAAATGGCTATTCTGAAACAGTTTTCCTTAGGAACCCATCTTTACACTATCAATAAAACTTTCAAAGAACCATGCACCTCAAAAAAGGGTACTATTTCCAAGTGTTTGATGCTAATGGACTTTTTGGCACCCCACAGATTTTTTTTCACTTGTCAAAATTCCACCTTCTGGAACAGTAAAAATAATCTCATGTATGGTATATGCATTAAGCAGTAGAGTAATGCATTGATGTGAGGGCATTGTGCAGCATTTCATTTCACATTTATAATGGAGAAAAGCATTTCTAAAGGTAGAAATAAGGAATTAAAAATCACATTTCAGTAAGCAGTATTGGGTTTGGAGGGATGGAGGACAGCGGGGAGGGCAGATGCAAATGATGGATGAGTGAAAAGAAAAAAGAATAAGTGGGGGAGAAGCATAAACTTTGATAGATGACCAAGCACTGTATGTTTTCCCCATGGCATTCTTTTCAAGAGGGAGCTATTGGCAACAGCCGCAAAAGCCAAAGCTCAGTGCAGCAAGATTTGTTCAGTTTTCACTGTTTCAGGTAGTAGGTTCCAAGATGATTATTCTTTCTGTAAGTTGCAACAGATGCTTGGTTTCCAGCTGGCATAATCAAGATCTATCATAACGAGCAGTAGGAGCAGCCCAGGGCAACAGGGCTGCATGGTGAACAGAGCTGGGAAATGAGACTCCTTTAGACAATTTTCAAAGTCTGTATTAAATGTAAACTATTTTTTTTACTGTGTACATACATAGGATGCTGAATGAATGGCCATGCAGCTTCACATCTCTTTAAAAACATACTCAGAATTCTGTTTCTAAACTCATTTACTGGAGCTGCACAAAATCAAGGTGATACTTGGACCTGTTGCTATGGATTCAAGTCCCTCTATTTTATTTACTAGAACCACCCACTTCTATCTGCTTACATCTAACTGCAATTGCACAGATGCTGTTTTCCTCAGAGACTGCCAAAATGCACCCAGCCCAGTCCATGGAAGGGAATTAAACTGCCATGCCATGATTTGATTTAAGAGCTCCCTTGCTCGTTTTCTGAATCACAACCAGAGCACTGGAAATATGTGACACAAGGAAACACTGTGGCTAAAACAGTGGCTTTGTAAAACCTTGAACTGTGAAGTTATATGAAGATGACTGCTTACTAAAAGTTTTAAGTAGGATTTTCCCCCTCTTGAAACACCCTTGGATAGTCTCATAGAGCAAAATGAAAATTTTCTGACCTATGTAGATGAAGTGGTCCATACTGTCTGCCATGTACATGATTTAAGGAGACAATAATTTCTTCTCTTAAGAGTGCCTAGCAATTTCTGAGAGCACAAGGCACTTCTCAGCTGCTGCGTGAGAGTCCTCCTTTTTGGAGCAGCAGTTAAAACATCCATCCCACAGCAGTGTGGAGGCCAGTGTAGCACTGGTAGGCTGGACATGGTATTCCAAGCCAAAGTGCCAAAGGCATTTGGCACAAGGGACTTGCAGCTATTTTTGTCAGTGCTTGCAGCAGGTAAAGCCTGATCCAAGGGCTGTGCCCACAGCTCAGTGGGCCCACAGGGTCAGCTAACACATGCCACCACAGCAGCTGCCCTGCTCCAGGGGCAGCTGAGGCAGCCACAGACTCCCCCAGCCTCCCCACACACTGAGGCATTTACATCACATTCCTGGGCTGCACTGCTGCCTTCCCAAGAGCACATTTGCACAGTCCTGCACTAAGAAAATCCTGTTCAAATCAGATTTTCTAAGAAAGGGCACTTGGTTAAGTGTGTAAAGCAAGTTGGATCCCCCTGCTGCCATATGGCAGGGTTATACCCGCACAGCCAGCTAATGGAAGGGCAACTGGAGCTGGCTGTTATCAATACAATAATCAGAGCTGTCACAGCTTGGGAAACTGTGATCAAGTATGTGCAGCTGCTCATTTGGATAGCTTTCTCACTGAGGAAAGCTATCCACACCCATGATGAAAAGTCCTCCAGGGAACAGACATGCCTTCTAAATTTAAGCTCTTTAAGTAAGAAATTTCCACAGTCCTGTCCAACAAACCATGCCACAGGGCCCATAACCTTCCCCTGCCCTGCCCCATTATTTGCAATATTATGTTCACATTACAAAATGTTTTAAAAGTTTTAATAAATATTTAGGTGATTAGAAAGTGGGCAGTGGCCTCTCTGGATGGGCAATTGCTTTAGATTCCCTGTTGTCTCATGGCAAAGCCAGTTTCACAGGACTCTGGACTATTTCCCAACTGAGTCCAGGACTAGACTACAGTCCAGGCCTCTGACCATGAATGAACCTGCAAATGAGAATGTCCTTTTCTAATCAGGCCAAGAGGATCCAGAATCAGAGGGCTGCAAAGAGTTTAGAGGATTTTACAGAACTAAGCAGAGTTTTCCATGGTTCAGGTTTTCAATGCTTTGCTTTTTCCTCTGTACAACCTTTTGCCCAAATTTCAGGTACCCTACATCACCTGCATTTTTATTCGTTCACTGTGTACTACTTAAGGTTTTGCAGCTCCTGAGAACTATTTCTAAAGACTTTGTGTGCTACTGCTGTTTCCTGTTTCACACCTGAACAATGTCTTCATTCTCCCACCACAGATGACAATGGATTATCACGACTATGCAGCTGGAGCTATTGAATTTAAGTGAGACTTGAAATACCAAACGTAGGAACACTGCCCCTAAATATCTACAATGCTTCTAAAGCAGTAGCATCTGCAGTGTTTTGAAATTCATCTGTGGGTTAAAACCCTCTAAAGGGTAACAGCATTGACACATTTTGCTTTTGTAACATAGCATCAAATTACTACCATCCCTTATGTTTTGTAACATAGCATCAAATACCTTACCCTCACTTCAGTCAGTAATACTTACTGAAAGGTATAAAGGTATAAAGGTATAAAGCTTCCTCATGAGATGCACAAGCCCACAGGGTATAATAGACACTTTGAAAAAAAATCATTTATTTTTTTAGTAATGATTACATAAAATCAGCCATTTTTCCATAAACTATTTGCCTTGTCCTTTGCCTGTGTTCTGTAGTAAAAAAGACTACTGCAGAAGCAGCAGGGTAACAAGAGAGTTCTCTGCTGCTTCAAGCAATTACCAGGACATAAGAAAAAATAGATCCTCTGAGAAAAGTAGAAAGGGTCACAGCATTATTGTCAAAAAGCTCATTTATTTTAATAAAAAGATTTATTTGAACAAGGACTGCAGGAACTAAGCCAGGATAGGACCACTTGTCCTATCAGAGGTCACTGCCACTTACTTTTGCTTTTTTCATTTATGTCACTAAGAACGCTTAGAATCATCTGGTGAAAAAAGAAACTTCCACTTTTAATACAGCTTCAGATACAACTTTTAGTGCCATCTGTCTCAATTATTCATTTTTTGGGACACAGTAACAAGGTCTGTCCTCTGGCAAGCTTTTGCAGAGACAGTCCTGTTACTGGCATGTTGACACAATGGAAGAAACACCAAAACACAGAAGGTAAGTCTCAGGAACTTATACAGGTAGATGGGATACTTCTTTTTCCTCTGGTTCCTATAAGCAGCACTTCCAGTGAGGGAGGGAAGAAGAGCAGAAGCGTGGCTGTCACAGTCATGACTGCTGCGACTGAGAGCTCTGTCCACAAGGGCTGCTCATCTGGCATTTTATTCAAACACACTATCACAGTGTATCACCAGCTCTTTGCAAGAGCTCTCAGAACTCTCTGGCTGTGCAATTTCGCATGGTTTTGACAAATTTTTCTGACTATGCCTGCATATGATCATCAGAGAGGTTGTTAACAACATAAGACATCCCCTTAGTCAGCCCCAATGACACAACATTGTCACTGATGTAATACCATCTTCAGCTCTTATCTCTGAGAACAGAGGTGTGAAAAACATACCACCTGTTCTCCTTACAGAGAGAGTGAGTAATTAAGGAATGCTGTCGTGAACATGGCACCATGTGCTGCTCTGAGCAAAATGCTTCTGGGCTTGCTGTTTTGCTCCTGTGGTTAAATGCAAAATCAATATTGATTTTGATTGCTTGAGATTCCTTAATCAGCAAGTGGGTTTGATGTTTGCATTTGCGTGTTATGGGAAGCAACAGAAAAATCCCAGCCTGCCTGGAGGTGAAAGTGCACTAAAAGGTGTGAGCTGCAGAATCAGCAGTTCTCTAAAAAGCCAGACCCACAGTGAAGCTGTCCAGCTGCTTTGAGGTGGAGGACAGGTCTCAAAATAAAAGCCCACAAATGCGAGCCAGGCTTGACAGCAGTTCTTGAGAGGGAGAAAAGGAAAATTCAGCAGCTACTGCACTTCCAGGTTCTACTTCCTTTGGTCAGGTAAAACTGCCTAGATAGAGGAAAATGGGAAAAGACTTTGGAGTGGTCCCACACCTGGTCCCTGAAGGAAAGAATCCTTTTGGGACAGACACCGGTCCTTCTGGACTGACAAATGGCACTGTGGAAAGTCACAGATGACATGATTGTCAGCATCAGGACTCAAGGAAGATGACAGGCTAAATGGTATTAATTTCTTTTATCTCACAGAAAACAGGAAACTGATCTTCAACTGAGGCAGCTGCCTTCAGTAGGAGCAGTGATGGGTTTGATGCAGAAGTGACTAAGGGGAAAGACGCAGTGATGCCAGCTTATGAGCTGCAGTATTTTGTCTGATACAGGAGTCTTTTCCAACCCTGATTTCCCCATAAAGTTTTCTCACCTTGCCATGTAGTCTGAGGAATCATGACACTGAAGAACAGTTATATTGTCCAGCTCCATTCCCTGTGCTCTTGACCCTTGTGTCAGTTTGCCAGCTATGGTGCATTGACCCTGGCTGGACACCAGGTGCCCACCAAAGCTACTCCATCCCTCCCCTCCTCAGCTGGGCAGTGGAAAGAAAACAAAAAGCTCAGGGATCAAGAGAGGGCGAAGGAAGGATCATCAGTGATTACCATCACAGGCAAAACAGGCTCAGTATGGGGAAATCAGTTTAATTTAGCTAAGGCTTTTTATTTAGCTACGGCTTTTTAGCTTCACTCCCTATCTCCTCCCCTGCAGTGGCATAGGGGTACAGGGAATGGAGTTAGTTAATCACATGTCTCAGCTGCTCCCTCCTCCTCAGTGAGATGAATTCTCACAGTCTTCTCCTGCTCCAGTGCCTGATCCCTCCCACAAGAGACAGTCCTCCGTGAACTTCTCCAACATGGGTCCTTCTCAAAGGCTGCAGCTCTTCACAAACTGCTCCTGCTTGGATCCTTTGGTGCAGTCCTTCAGGAGCAGACTGCTTCAGCGTGGTCCCCTGTGGCACCACAGGTCCTGACAAGACCCTGCTTCTGCTTGGGCTTTCCACAGGGTTACAGCATCCTGCAGGCTGATCCACCTACTCCAGCATGGGGTCTTCCACAAGCTGCAGCTGGATACCTGCTCCACTGTGGACATCCCTGGGGGGACAGCCTGCACAGGGACAGCCTGTCTCTTCATTGTCTTCACCAGGGGCACCAGGGGCAGCAGAATCTCTGCTCTGGTACCAGCACCTCATTCCCCTACTTCTTCACTGACCTTGCTGTCTGCAGAGTTCTTTCACTCACATATTTTCACTCCTCTCTCCCAGTTGCTGTTGCACGGTGGGGTTTTTTACTTTCTTAATTATGCTGTCACAGAGTTGCTGCCACTGCTCCTGATGGACTCTGCTTTGGCCAGCAGTGGGTGCATCTGAGAGCCAGCTGGAACTGGCACTGTCTGTTGGGAGCAGCTTCTGGCATCACCTCACAGAAGCCATCTCTGCAGTCCTCCCTTCTATCAAAACCTTGCTGCATAAACCCAACAGACCAATACACCCCTGGTATTAAGCTCTCCTTTATACCTAAGAGCTTATTTGAAAAATGTGATGGGCAGACATTATCCTCTTTTGGACAGGGTGAACTGGTGAGTGCTAAGCTTAATTTCTTCAAAACACTGCATGGAACAGGTGGTGTAAGATGTCTGCTATCAACATTCATTTTAATAGGTGACCTGCCACTGAGAGTATAGTGGTGATTTTAACTGGTGCAGAGCCTCAAGGGTTCAGAGGTCCTCTGGCATACTGCAGGTGGTGGTGGGAGTCACCATGTAAGTTTCTGTGGTGTGCTCATTCCTCTGCACGTGTCTGTGGATGAAGGCACCACGAACAAGTGAGAAGCACACTGATGTGGTTGGTATATACACTTCTCATTCCAAGAGAATAATAGAAACACAAGAATCAAGACAAAAATAATAAAACACTATATGCTTGTTTCCTCCTCCTTGATTTTGCTTTCTTGCCATTGCAGAACACTCTGCAGCTTCATGGAGACTTGTCTCATGCAGGGCATGGTCTAAAGTCCTGAAAAATCATGTAAATTAAGAAAAACCCCAGTGTAACATCGCTTATCCACTGGATCCTGAACACTTGATAAACTTTTGCTACAAATCAGCTTACAGTGGGTGGTTTGGCTGAGCTGAGTGAGGCAGGAACTCCTGCTGTGCGCCCGTCTGCACTGTGAGCCCCTCTTGCTCTGGGCCGTGCCTTTCAGCAGAGCAGGTGGAGTTCAGCACCCGCTATGATTAGCTCTGTGATGATGCTCCTGCAGCCCTCAGCTCAAAGGAGAAGCTAAAGAGACAGCAAAGCCCGAGTTCCCTCCTAAAGGGTAAAGCAGAGCTGCTGGTTTGACACAGTGCCATATGGGCCACATTACTGTCTGCTCTAGTCTTTTGCTTCAGCTAAAACTGAAAATTCTAACTGGCAGCACCAATGGCTTTCTGCTGGCATCCCTACTTCCTGTTGCACTGTGTCTCCTCACTTCTAGCTGTGAGCCTTGTTCCCGGGCATTTTAGCACCAGTTCCACCCAGAGACCTACCCATTTCCCACCAGACATGCTGTAAAGCAACATTTACTGCCCTAAGATATTTATCACCTCAGAAACACAAAAGCTTCTCTGCATGTTCCCTTAAGACTGTCCCAAACCTCTGAGGGCCAAACCAAAGAAAGAACTTTTTCCTCCCTCCCCCACAGCCAGAGATAAAATGTTCTAATAAATATATACATGACCAAGAAAAAAGTTACATACTTTCTGCTGCCTTTTGCTCTCAGAAATAAGCCCTAATTAGCACAAAAATATGGATGAGGCAGAAGAAAATGCATTATTCAGGCTATAATACTATTGTTTTCCAGCAAGTCGAATTCTTGATCTCTTGTCTCTTAGACCTGGCAAGAAGCTGACCTGGCAAGCAGTGTTGAAACACTTGGATTTTGACATCTTTCATCTCTGTTACTTCCCTAGAGATAAATTCAAAGAGCTGTTTGTGCAACCACCTTTATTCTGTCTACGTGGAATAAAGGCAATTCTGAACTAGATAGGAAATACGCTGTTTTTGAAACATGCTTTGCAAGAAGCGTGTACACAGGACAAAACAATACATGCATAGGCATGCCTGGTTCTTAGGTCATGCTACAGTCTGGTATTGGTTTTCAAAGCTTCACTGGCTCCAAGGTGCTTGTGAGAGAGGTTACATGAGGTGTTATTAAGTTGTAAGAGAGCATGACTAGCCTTCCAGCCTCATCTCAGGTCTTCCTACAGTGTTTTATTCTCACATCCCACTCCATCTTTCTAGTCCCAAAGCTGATCCTGGCAGTGTAGGATATGCAGGACCAAGGTGCACGGACAGCTCGAAGTGTAAGGCGTGAGCCCCACAGACAGCACATCATATCTGCCGTAATCCCAAGGGCCTCATGCTGCTCTGATACTGCCATTTCCCTTGGGAAGGCTCCCTTCTCTCTCCACTAGGGAATGGCAGAGCAAATGAGTGTTTTCCACTCTGGGGTCCTACATGTGCTTTGCCATGAAATGCTGTTCCATGAGTACGAGCTGTTTTTTAGCACCATATGTAGAAGTTCCCTACCAACACCAGGGAAAGAAAGTTCCCCACCCTCCAGTCCTGGGAATATGCTGTAGCTTTTTGTAACAGCAAAGCTCATATGCATGCTTCTCCAAATTGTCACTTAGGACAAGAAACCAGCTCTGCAGACATATGAGGTATTTTGAGAGCAGATGCAAAAGCTGCTGAGGCAATCTACAGGGCATTGTTGCAATTCTTGATGAAGCCATTTACATTGGAAGTATTCTGCTCGGCTACAAAGGGAATAGCTGTTCTGTGCTTCATGCAGCTCTGCTGTCTTTCCTTGCACACTGAAAATGGTGGCAGTGTGACTGCTGGGTGCATTGCTCCACCAACCTACACATCACCCAATTTTCCCCTCCCTTCACTCCATGTGTCTGCACACCTTGGACTGTTAGAAGGTTGTCATTCATCACACAGATAAGGCCTGTGCTCCCGCAGTAAAGAAAAAATAAAGTTAGTACTCTGTAAAATAATAACCAGAGCAAGATATGCTGCAAATATAGGGCATGAAAATTGACACACATGCATTTCATTTACCTATAAAACTCATTGTCTTATGCCAGTCTGTAGCATGAAAACCTTCAAGATATCTGTGCAGCAATTGGTTTCTCCTCCAACCTCCTACTTGTTCCCACACTCCTCATACACTGATAAAAAAGTTAAATCTTCTCCTTAAGCTGCATTGAACAAAATGTGACTGAAGAGGCTTGAACAAAAGCACCAGAACAGGAGTGTTTTTAAAGCTCTGCTGTAGTCTGAATGGGAGCTCTAAGCTTGGGGCAGCAGCATCAGAAGGAGCCACTTTCTCAAGTCTCCTCTCCTCACAGGTCTGACCCTGTGGCCAAAGCTCAGGCTAGTCTGCTACTGCTGTCACCTTATGCTCTTTATGCCTTGTCTCCATGCTCTGATAGTTCCCTTACTTTTTCCCTCCACATGCTGTTTCATGGTGATTTCATGGTTTGCTCTCCTTTGCCCTATTTTAGTCTGGTGTAGTTGCAGAACTTTGTGGTGTGTGTCCCTTTTTCCAGTTCCCCTGTGCATGACCACAAAAGGACAGTGCAAAGCACAACTCTATTTTCTCAGCCTTTGACATAGAAAAAAGAGAAGAAAAAAAAAGCACGGGAGAGAGGGGGGAAGATTAGTGAATGAGCATATGAACAGCACATCTGGAACTGCAATAGTACATACACTGTCCTGTAAGTGGGAGAAGCTAGCAGCAACTACATACTCTAGGTTTTGATAATTAGATTCTCTAGAAGATATATTCCATGGCTCTTGCTCATGTAATTAAGGGTCTTCATTATAGCAATGTAGCACTTGGCAAAAGCTGCTCTGCAGAGAAATACTTCCGCTACTAGAACATTTTGATCTCTGGTGAAACATGTCCTCACCTCTGATGCTAGAGTTATTTCCACAGATCATTTTCTCCTTTGAGTAAGCTTCTCTTGGGTCCCATCTACTGTAAGGGAGCTCCCTCAGGCTGGCAGGTCTTAGGAAGTAGTGCATATTGGGGTGGAAATTTAAGGGTGCCTTGATCACCCATTCTCAGTCTAAGAGCTTTTCTTGAGTGCTTAAGAAATGGTTGCAGACTTGAGGAAAGATGCAAGGAAGTTTTAGTGTTAAGAGTTCCCAAGCCCATGACAGAGCACAGAGACTGACAAAGCAGTACACTGTAGACAGTGCTTTTGCACTTGTACTTCAAGGATGCTGTGCAGAATATGGTGATTTCCTCAACCCCTGCTGACCTCTTCTGCAGGCAGTAGTGAGGGGAATGTGCCTATTAGAAAACAGCCTCCTAAGTACACAGTCAATTCTTTTCCTGTATTTTCTTTTTGTGTTTTTGATTCTTTAGGTGAAAGTTTTACTAGGGATGAGGAAACAGCACTCCAGCAGTATATCTCATAAGAAAAAATAAATGAGGCATAATGTAGTGAGATCACAGACAGCTGTGAACTCAGCTGTGAGGCTGAGGGTTGTATGGAGCCTGATGACAGCTAAGAGAAAACAGGGACTGAATGCAGCCTGCAGATACTAACAACAAAAATTTCCACCCTTCACAATACAAACATACATATGAGGACTCAAACAAAACAAAGTAACAATGGGCAAATGCCATCGGGGATAGTCAGGCTTCTCTAATTTCTTTTCTGCCATTCGTGTATGGGTGAACTGTTTTAAAATAGTTTTGTTATTATGAGCCAGGATTGAACAGCTTGGTGAAATGTGTACACTCATTGGCCAGTAGCTGATGAGACACATGAGGTACCATGTGCCTATATGTGCTATTCCTCCATTTGGGCTCTCTGTCTTTAACAAGATATTCTCCCTCTATATTTAAGCTGTAGATCAAAACGAATCTATGTACAATATGCATATGTAAGCAAGCAATTACTACCAAAAGGAACTTGGCTGCTGCAGTTTTGGAAAACATGCTGGAGCACCCATTCATTTCTTTTCCATGACTCATAGCAATAAATGCAGTAAGAAAGAAATGTGTGTGATCCACATACCCTCTGAGCTGTCAGTGCTCCCATAAACCAGTGAATCCTAATTACAGACACTTCTGCAAAAGTTGCACACTTTTTGTGATGTTTTTGCAGAAATATGCTGACGGAAAAGTCTTTAATAATGTCAAAGAGGCGCCAGAGGGTCAGAAAAATAAATGCCTCCCAAGAATGTGAAAAGTGTAGTTTTGGTTTACTTTGCTTTTTCCTTTCCTTAGTTGCTGTTTGGTTTTTTTTATGCTTTCAATCCCAGGCTACATATCTGTGTTAACAAATATCTGTAAAGATAGTTATCAATCTTGCCAAATTAAGTAAATCACTACCACGTGCAAGCATGGATACAGTAATACTGGCTTTAAACTGACAGCAGATTGAGAAGGGACAGTTATTTTGAAGTGAAACTTGAAGCCTGATTCTTGTTGACATTTTTGGGGACTGTGGAGGAAGAAGTGTAGGATAAAGACTGAAAGGAACAGAGTCAGGTCAGGTCATTCTGACCTTTTCTGTGTTTTTCTACTCTTCCTTTCCACTTAGAAGCAAACCCAAAATACAAGAGCATAGTGTCCCTAGCTAATAACGGGGCTGGTACATTTCTGACATTTCTGAAGTCTCTGATCATGTATAAATCTTTCTTAACTGCTCAAGCCAACTACACTTTCAAACACTGTCAGGAGAGTAGGCTGCCATCCTGACTTACAAGCATGAATAGTGCATGCATTCCCTCAAGGACAGGCAGTGACATATGGGACAGACTAGCATGTTAGCAGCAACCTTCAGTCTACATATGCAATGTCATGCTTGTTAAATAATTAAGATACTTAAAATTACTCTCAAGGGAAAACAAGTGCCTTAGGATACCTACAAATTCATTCATGCAGTACCCTGGAATCTTTTTTTAAATGCTACTAGAATTATGCCCAGAAGCTCCAGCTTTCTCTGAAAACCCCATTTTTCAATAGGCTCTGAAGAGTCAGAACAGTCACTGTAAGCTCTCCAGGGAAATATGAACCAACAGAAAAAGAGACAAAACGTCATTTTCAGGAGTCGGACCAAAAGTACAAAGAATCTCCCTTTTTCATCCCCAAAAAATTTAGCGTCTTCGGGATGAGGTATAATTTCCTTTTAAGGAGGTAATAGGCCAAACTGGGAAGTATTTCTGCAGAAGCAGTTTGTGATTTTTTTTCACCAGTCCTAAAACATGTCAAATATAAAGGCTTTCTCTTCCCTTTCCATTCTATTACAGAATATAACTGAGGCCGACACTGAACAGTAATTTAACATCACCATAGCTTTTTCTCTAGGTGATAGGTGTGCCAGTCCAAGCTTTGAACTGGCATTAATCGAGTTCTCTTTTCTTCTGTAAGCCAATTTACAGTACTAAAACAAACACAAGCCAAATGGCTTAGTACATTGTAGATGGCATCTGATGTAATTAAATGCTAATTTAAAGGAAAACCACAATGGTTTCTCTGTCATTCCTCCTAGAAATAGCTCTTGGGGCCCTTCCCAATGAAAAAGTATTCCTTAGAAGAAAGCTACTAAAAAAGTAGGAGTTAGATGAAGGAATGTCCATTCCAATATGCTTTCTCATCTAAAAATAACCTGACTTCTTCAAAAGTGTATTATCTGCTAATATCTGGTAGATCTGACATACAAAAGTGCATCATTCCACTCATACTTTCCTTAAGTTTTATTTCCTTATTTTACTACACAATGATATTAGGATAACCTCATAGCAAACAAGCCAAATCTACATTTTCTTCTTCCTTGACCCCTCTCTACATCAAGAGATCCAGTGTCACCTCTCTCTTGGTCAGAGGCACCAATGCATTTCTGTCCTTCCAAGCAACTTTTCTAAAGAAAAAAGCGATTTTTTCCTAGTTCAGGTAGAGCCATCCATGCTCAAATGGTAAAAGGAGTTTCTTCTAGAAGAGGACTAAGGGAGGGAAACTAACATTTCATGAGCCAAGTTCTAAGGCTGAAGAAAGGCTCAACAAACAGTCATATGTACCTTTTACTCTAATAATGGAGTACATGTACAAAAAGGCAGAAAAGCATTCGCTTAGTAAAGGTTTTATTTGTTTAGTACCTTAAGTCAGCTGTTCAGTCGACTGGCAAGTTTTTCATGGGTTGAAGCAAGCCTGACTAATGCTGGACCTCTCAGTCAGCAAAAAAATGCTACTGCAAACAAGAGATTTAATTACTGCCATGTATGCAGAGAGGTATTTTCCATGCATGTAAAAAATGCTAGATGAAAGCACACAGAGTAGGTGGCTGAACCACAAGCTTCTCCATATTTTCAAATACATATCTGACAGTACACAAATGCATGCAGAAATGTACTCATTTCAGATTTGTCAGGAAAAGTTTTAACAGCTTAGCACAGGAGAAAAGGTCATGAATGTCATCAGAATTTGTTCCAAAGAAGTATATTAGGTAATTCACAAGTGTTGCAAATTCAGTACAGCAGTTTTCTTTCAAATCTGTAAGATTAGAAATGAAAAGGCAAAAACAAACAAAGACCCTAAATGAAACCAAAACAAAAAACTCCAAACCAAACAACTTGTTCTCTGATTTTATTAGACGAAATTCAGATACTATTGAAAAATTTGCGTTTTACGAACATCAAGAAAACTGTTCTAAATCTGGAGATATGTTAAATCATGACATTTGTTGCATTATTAGCAGGAATTGACCCTGTGACATTTGACGAAGAAAGAAAACATGAGGAATCAGCTCTCTGGGGGTCCTATGTTGCAGTAAAATATTAAAAAGGATATGGATCAGAGAACCCAAGCAATAATGTAATTGTTTATCTTGATGGACAAAGATATCAATATTCTGGGCTAAGATCATGCACATCAGTGATGGAATAATAACATTGTCCCACCAAAATGTCCTTTCTTCCTGTGAATTGCCAGCAGAATGGTTAAAAATTGAGCACTAAATTTTAACATGGATGAATAAAATGGGGAAATTCAATATATTTCACCCAAGAATCATTCACTCTCATTACCAACATTTATTGTCTTCCAAGAAATGAGATATGATTTTTGACAACAAATTTTTTTGATTGCCCAGAGCAGAGGTATCTGATGGCGAAGGCAGCAGATCCTTTTTTTCTCCATAAACAGACCATATCCAAGGAAATATTACACAACAGAATTTTAAATCTGTTTTCCTTTTTTCTAACTAAGAACTAGCAGAAACTGATGATTTAATGAACTATTAAGGAGGGGACAAGAAACAGGTTTACTCCAAACAGCCCAAAGCTACAGAGAAGCTCAGCAAGTAGCAAGAATTACCTCTTCTTCTATGTACAGTTATTGAAAAATAAGGTATGTCACAGCATGAGCATGCACTGGAAATATTTCCCATGTGGCTATTGCTCCAAAGCAGAGAAATTCTACAGACAGAAAATTGAGTAAGGCTTTAAAGGAAGTGTAAATGCAGATTTAAAAAGCATCTTTCTTAAAGCAGCAGTTTGCCTTTGGATGTACCATAGGGGTTTTTTACTTCTTTGCATTTCTTGATTAAAGAATCTGGCCTAGCATGGGGCAGGAAACTTGGAAACAAAGAGGGGAACTTTGCATCTCAACATGAATATATTTAGTCCCCTAACAATTTATGGTATCTGCCTCTTGGTGTTAAAGACAACCAAAGTTAATAATCCACACAGAATGATAAAGATAAATTTAAAGGAAAAGGCTTAAACTATATTATGCATTTTTGAAAAAGAACATCCTAGAAGCTTGTAAGAGAAATAAAAATAAAATTATTTAATGAAAGGGATAAGAAATTTTGAAAGCATTACAATGTTCTGTGGTGTATAGTAAGAGCACAAAATGTGGGCCAGATATTAGTCACACTGTCCTTTTTTTCCTTGAAGCTGAAACCATCAAGGGGCTGCCTGGACCATCATTATGTATGCCTTTCCTAAAGCATACACATTTCAAACATTCCACTAGAGACTGAGACACCAGCAGGGCCACAGGAAAGCTCTTGCCAAGCAACAGCTGGAAAAAATACACCAGAAACAATGAATAACATGCTGGGAGAGCTACAGGAACAGCAAACCTCTGTGCAGAACGAGCCTGTTGGTTTGCATGGGAAAACAGCAGCAGCAGCAGGAGGAAAGCAACAGAATGAGATGTCTGCCCAAGCAAACCCCTTTACTTTCAGTTCTCTTTTTTGATACAGATCACTCTCTTTGTGGTTTCTGAACATCTCTGCTACTCAACTACCCTGTCCTAAATCATTCTGAGGAAGTAAACCTCACAGAACTGCAGTTTGTCAGCCTCAGGCACCAGAGTGATAAAAGCTACAAAATGTATTGTTATGCTGTTTAGAATTATACAATCACAAGCCCCGGGGGTTTTTGCGTTAGAGGTTTCCTGTTGGCAGTAAATCTCTAAATACTAAATAGTAAGAGTGCTCTGCTGACACAGGAATTGAAAAAATTTGGGGATGCTTCTCTAAGGCCTTTGACTTACTGACCTCAACATACTTGTGTCTTACAAATAGAAACCTGTAAGACATTACTCTAGTTTTCCTGGATTGTCAAAGCAGTCACAAATTTCCAGTTAACCTGCTGACCTAGCACTTGCAGATAGGTTTGAAATGCTGATCAGATAGAGGCTTTGTCCAAGACAGCAAAGACTTATCTTGTGGGACCACTTACAGTGGTAGTGCTAACACTGCACTCATTACTTGTAGAGATAAATCAAAACTCTGGGCAGCACTATGAGTTAGGAAGGCCTGGTATCTAGCTATGGTATCTTAAGCTGCCCACCCTGGGTAATTTTTGTGGTACTTCCACATGACAAGATTGTTTCCTGCCAACAAATGTGGAGTAAGCACTATTTTATCCAAAATATCTAGCCAGCAACAAAAGAAATTGATGATATACTGACTTAGCCTGGCAATGGTTTACTCAGCAGGTGTAAAATCCTCCTCTTCCTCTGACTCATCTGTAACCCATTTCTTGATAGTTTGATGGTTAGCTGCTCCCGGGTGATGCAGGAATGGGATTTTTTTTTCATGAGTATTTGCTTAGAACATGGCATCTTTATCACCTATACAGTGCAAAACACCAAGTTAAAAGGTCAGTATGTCTAGCTGACATACATGAAAAGTCAGGAATTGCTTGTGTTTACCCTCAATAACATATAAGTGCAATGTAGCATGCCCTGCTATGCGAGCCAGATAACAAGTCCCAGGAAAAGGGCAGCTTTGTCTAAAAGCACCTCAGCTTTGACATGAGAGACAAACACAGGTTATAGAAATTTTGCAGAGGACTCTGTAACAAAGCTTTTTTGTATTGACCAGGGCTCAAGGTCTCAGGAGTAAAGTCAATTTAAAAATTAATTTTAAAAAAATTAAAATAATTTCACCATTACTGGGCAGAACTTCAAACACTTCTGAAAAGTTGCTCTTTTTTTTTTTTTCAATTAGCATACAGTGATATGATTTTTTTCAGTGTACTTTGGGTTTTTTTTATCTATATCTTTAGGTCAGTGCAGATTTATTTATGTACTGATGATGAGGAGTTTATCACTGAAATCCTAAAGATGGTGCTCAAACACACAGTTTCTGAGTTCAATATTCTAGTTTAACACCTAGAAGGCACTTGTGAATGGGGCTAGGAAGATTACCAAGGTATTCTGCACAACAGCTGACTACTGACACAAATTGCTATAGACTGCTGGGACAGTTTATACTTGAGACAAATTATGGAGTTCACATGCTGTCTAGACAGTCATTATTAAACTGTATTTGCAGTAGGCTCAGCTGCAGGCACAGAAGCTCCTCCTGTTTCCCACAATCAGCATTGTACCCTGCCCTGCTGCTGGCTATGGTGACAGAGACACTTCCTGGCAAAACCAAAGCCAGCAGTTCCTGCCTCCATGTCCCCTGGCCTCCTCCCCCTGCTGTGTTCTTCCCCAATTTTGGTGGTTGTGAAGTTTGTGAGACTGTTTGTAAAGCCACAATTGACAAAACCAAGGAACTGACTAAAGTTAAATATAAGTCTTAAATAAGCAAATAAAAACCAGTAGCTTTGCCCTGGGGTCAGGTATCCATGGACCCACCACTTCTACAGTGAAGATGGCATATTCTTTACAGTTCTACCACTGCTTCCAGCCTGACATGTGTAAACTGCTGGTGACCTTAGCTTATATTATGAACTGAGGAGAATAGGGAGCAGCTATATATGTTTGCACTGCATTCTCCTGCAGTGCTGGGGTCAATAGTCCTTGGGGAAGGCTTGAGGGAGGAAGAGAAATCAACCACTGGAGTTGAAGTTCCTTGTGATGGTGAGTCAACATTCTTGAGCTTCAAGTAGCAGTGTGCATCTGGTTCAATTTCCTACATGTTTATTTTTCCTTTTCAGAAATAGTAGTATTAGAATGAAATTTCAAATTCTGGAGTGCAGTTTCGTAGCAAGGGCTTGATTAGAAGGCCAAGGAGACTTGCTCAGTAAATTGAGTAGGAGTCTGTGGTTGGTTGTTTCTGCAAATATTTTATTTCCTGTCACTTCAGAATAATTCCATCTTGGCACTGGGTATGTTTTGCCAGACTTTTCCATCCCTTTAGAACATAAGATCAAATTTATCCTAAGCCACTCAGTTGTAGTTATTTCTGTTCCAGTTTCAATCAATTCAATAATAAGCAAGTAATTATTCTTCCTCACTCTCATGACTAATCAGGAATCTTTTTTTCTCTTCATTACCTTTACATTACAGTCTTTGGTCGCTTAACACATTTCTCAGGCATCTGCAGTTCCTGTTACTGGCCATCATAGGTAGATCAGCAAAATTCCCTTTTGGAGATACTGTTACATTGACTCTTGTTTCTGCAGGAGATGAGCACTTGAAAAGGAAAAAAAAGAAGAAAAAACCCCACCTTTTTCCCCATATTTGTTACAACATAACTTTCCATTAAGCACCAGAAGAATTTTCTTTAAGTATGTATTCCTTTCTATAAAACCTGCTGCTTTTAATATATTAAAGAATAACTTCTTTGTTTTTTGTGAAGATCTGTTATCTACTTTTGGCACATGTAAAATATATCAAGAACAAGGAAAAAAATCCCAAATATTATATCACACTTCTATCAATAACTTAGAAGTTTGAATAACTTACAAAAACAGATGTAATTTTTATAAAAAAGCCAAGTGGTGTCACTAATGAATTTACTAATGAAGTCACACCACTAATGAATTTAAAGCTCCAGATATTACTCTTGGGAGTGCAGCTTAAAAACAAATATTTCCTAATGCATACTAAGCAATACCTTCAGCTAATCATTTTCTGCAGACATATAATCAAAAAGGAAGGCCTTCACTAGCTAATTCTGGTGTATTTATGACATCAAGCTTGCTTTTAATGTGGTAAAACTCAGTATGCTTTGACAATGTCTCCAGATTTCCCTCTGCTGGGATAATGGGATCATTGCTCACCAGAAATAAACCACTGCAATCTGTTTGTGATACTTTCATAGGGAACACTCTTAGAAAGCTTATAAATGTAGAAAGACAGTAGAGCTTTCCTTATGCATGTGCAGAGAACTGCAAATAATCAGACAGATCAGGTATTACAGTCCTGTCTCTGCTAACAGCTTAGATGGCATCAGTCACTTTAGTTGTCCTGGATGTTCCTGGCTGTTTAGGAATTGAGAGCAGATAAAACAGATGAGGTGCTGAGACACCTCAATGCTGCTACTTCTTTGAGAATTTTAGCTTTATATTTTCATGCAGGTGTAGCATTGGCTGCTGCCCAGTAAAATATGAAATCCTTGCTGTCATGACCTTAGCATCCAGTCTTCCCTATTTCCTGACCTCTCATGGGTAAACACTTGCTCTGAAGGCCCCTTATTCATATTCATGCCAGCAGAACTGGCATCAGCAGCTCCGGCTTTCATTCCCATTAAAGCAATTCACTACTGGTACAAGAAGGTAACATTATGCATCAAAAGACTAGTTGATCTCGAAAAAAAATTAACAGGCTAGGTCCTGTTCTGCCTACTGGGGTTAAAGAGAGTAGGGTAAAAAGACATACTGTACATCTTTGAAACATGTATTTGTTTGCTGTGTTGGCACACAGAGTAGTTGGTGAATTCAGACCAGTGAGACTTCCAAACTCTTTTGGCTCAGCATGATTGTAGAGGGTCTCATGTTTGAGGATATAACTGTGTGGGAGAAGAATAGCTAACAGAGTTTATTAAGGCCAGTTTGATAGCTCCCAGTGAGAAAAGCTTTAAAAATTCTTTGTGCTGTCATGAGAGATCAAAATAACTATGCTTTAGACACAAGATGAGAAGCTGCTATGATAAATATTAAATTGAGACCTCTACATATATTTTTCAGATTACATAATATTTTGCTTCACTATAATTTGCAGTCTATTTCAGACACATTTTTATTACCCCTACTCCAGCATTTTCTACAGAAAAACACGTTGATTGCTGACAATACTCTAATTTCAAAGAGATCAGCATTTTTAGCTTGACCTCACACATGTACCAGCTAGAAGGTTCCTCTACAGCTCTAGGTCCCCAGTGCACACTGTGGTCCTGCTCTGCCGAATGCAGACTGCATTTGCATTGCTTGGAGACCGTTTCACTGTTCATATGGACAATATTAAGTTTGTACAGCTAGATAGCAATTTGGCCCAGATATCACCACATTACACAATATTGCTTTAGTTACTTACCACAAAAATTTTCCCATGTTCTTGCAGTTACTCTCAGACAAATAAGAGACCTCACTTGGTTACAGTATGGTATGTTTGCCATCAGAATATGGATCTACTCATTCTTCCCTATGTTGCAGCCTGTTGCAGAGCTATGCTACTCCAAATAATACATAATGAAATAATACATTACTTACAGCTAATTTTTCCCTCCTTTAAGGGTATATTAATTTTATAGGCTTAAATTAATTTTTGGATTTTCAAGGAATATAATTTGTCTTAACTGCCAGGGAGATTTCATCTTTCACAAGACTAGGAGAGTGAAAACCAAACCAAAACTAGTTCAAACAAACTTCCACCACTGACTCACTGTGGTATCCTGTCCAGTTTGTGTATTGGGTCTGTAGGGGGTGGACTTAATTTTTTCTATAGCAGTCCTGGTAATGCTGTACTTTGAATTTGGAGCTAGAAAGGTGCTGATGACACACCAGTGTTTTGGCTGCAAGGCTCCCACAGCATCAAGGCTGCGCTTCACTCAAGGATGTCCTTCAACAAGGACAGCTGAGACAAACTGACCCAGGAATAATCTGTAAATTATGACATCTGTTCAGCAATAAAAGATAAGAGAAAGGGGTGGGAAGCACTCGTTCTTTAGGTGTTTGTCCTTGGACAAACTGCTATGTGTTCTGAGGCCCTACTTGGACATAGCCTACTGATGAGATGGAGAGAATAAATATTCTGTTCTTCTTTGCTTTCATGCACAGCCTTTGCTCTATCTTTATTAAACTGCCTTTATCTTCATCCACAAGGGTTTTTCATCTGATTTTCTCTGCCACTATCCTGCTGAGAAGGGGAGTGATAGAGCAGCTTCCTGGGCACCTAACACCCAGCCAAGGTCAACCTACCAGAGTTGGTCCAAAGGAAATTTATTCCAAGTGTTGAGGCTACATTAATTTTCCTGACTTACTCACTCTTTCATCATTCTTCTTGGGTCATTCAGAAGGTTTTGCAGCTCAGGCATGTTGTTCAGGAGAATTGAGTTTGCTCAACCTATTCAATTTGCATTGGTTACAGGGTTATCCAACATCACTGCTTACACAACATCAACACCTACCCACCATAAACTCAGTTCATAGTAATCTCAGATAAAGGAGCCAGATACACCCACAAAATCATCAGAACTGGCACTACGTGGTGTGCTCTGGATATAACCTGGTCATTTTACACTGATTCACTATCCTGTGCTCAGCTAGACTGAAAAATATATTCCCTGTTTCCCAAAACTTCATTCTCTACAGACAAAGGCTAGCTATAATTCAACAGAATTTCTTTCAAATTGTGTTGAAGTGTTTATTGAAAAGAACCCATACCACTGCAGTAGGCAATTAATTTCTAGTTGTAAGGCCTAAACTCATTCAAGAGAGTCTGAAGCTCTGTGCTCCATCAGACTAAGTGGATGTACTTTGCCAAGAATGGAAATGTCCCACATTTTTGTCATTGTATACCATATACAGTGTGAGAAACAAAATTCCCAGTCTGATTCCCACCTATGTTGCTTAAATGTCACTACAGGTCTAAGGTGCACAGGATTTTTATGTATAGAAAACCTATTTTTCCCCATTCAAAATGTATATGCAAAGAACCACCCCTACTCTTGCATTATTCACAGGAGACTGACTAATTTTAAAAGTATGGCTTAGGAGAGCTTGTAGTAACAAATCACTCCTTGTAAGGAATCCTTTTGCTTCTGATCAGAATGAGGAAGGGGCAAAGAGCTATTTTTTCCCATGCAATGCTAAGAGATCTTCTCCTGTAGCACAACATCACTATGTGTGATCCTGAGAATTGCACCCAAAGAAAAAACATTTGGCCAGGGCTATAAAAATTCAGCATTGTGTTGTAATGTTTTCTTTTTCTTACTCATTATCTGAAAAAATCTCAAATGGCAGTCTAATTCACTGGCATCAGAAAGGAAGTTTACGACATTAATTAAGAAGTTACAACACACCATTGCAAATGTCCAGTTCTTCACACAGATGCCCGCACACAAAGGTTGCCTGGTATTTGATGGAAAATTAGTATCTTGAGAGAGAAGTGTTGGGGGTGGGGAGGAGGCTGGGGTTTGGGTTTTCTGATTGGTTTTTTTGCAAATGCATCTGAAATATACAATTTTTCCGGCCTGTAGGGCGTGCATCAGGTTCAGCCTAAGGTTGGCTCTCCACATAACATGCAGCAGTACATAGAAAATCAGTAGTATTGCATAAGCATGCTTTGAAGCTTTTAGACTGATAATTCTTAAGATCAGCAAAGCTCTTATCTGAGCAACAATGGGAATGGCATTGGGCACAGACAGAGGAAACCACCATTTCAGACAAGGATTTTCTTGCTACAAATAGATTCAGGAAGAAGGCATTTCTTACCTACTAGTTTCACTATTTAGTTAAAGTGGTTTTAGTTCAAGGGCTTCCTATTTGCTCTTCCCATTTTCTATTCCTTAAGCTTCCTTCAGTGCTTCCTTCTGCGCATCTGGGAAATCACTAAAGAACCCAAGTATTAGAGTGCTTTCCAATTTGGGCAATGCCAATTTTCAGAGCTTAGTTTCAAGTAAGGGAAGGGTGAAGGAGACAGTAAATGACTCAGTAAAAATATATAGAATCAAGTAATATTCTGAGTTGGAAGGGATGCACAAGTCAAACTCCTGGCCTGGCACAGAACACCCCAAGAGTCACANCCTCCATCATGTCATTACCCAGTCTGTCAGTTCATCCAGGGTTGCCCTACCCCAGGTGCAGAATCCAGCATGGGCCCTTGTTGAACTTCATACAGCTGGTGATTGCCTTGCCCTCTGATTTGTCAAGATCTCTCTGCCTTCCTTCTGCAGACTTACTTAGTATCCCTTCAAGCCCACTTGTACTTTATGTATTAAGAAGTATCTGAAGAGAAGGAACACACAATTGTAACGTAACAGGTGCTATTGTCTTTGTTTTCATTAAGAAAGAACATTTGCAGATTTTAACAGACACATGTTCCTGGATTATGTGACTAGTGGGGAGAAACACTGCATGCCATGAATAATGAAGCAGGACACGAATGCAGCAATTAAAATTGCTCTTTGTAGCACATGTGAGCTACGGAGCTTGAGAAGAGTAGAAATTGCTCTGATTTATTCTTGGAGAGCCAAAAGATACTAGTAAAAAAAAGTGAAGCTCAGTAAAAACCATCTAAATAAGTCTAAGTAAAATCAACCCACTTAAATCTGTTGCAAAATAGTGAAGACTGAAAAGCTGAGGGTGACAAGCTGCAGGACTCCCAGGCTAACATGTTGCAAAGTGGCCTTTGAGGGCAACGGTATGGCAATTGGGAATGCCCTGATGCTCCAAGGATAGCAAATTTAGTGTAAAATGCAGCTTCAAGATACACATAAAATCTAAGCACTGGAGTTGCACAGCTGCAGTCTGTTATACTGTATTCTAGCAATAGCTTCAGTTTCCTGCAAGTTATGTCAATGGATTTGGAGAAGAAGCATTTTTAAAACACTGCTGGTAGAAATCATGCAACTAACACGTTGCTGGATCACTATATTTAGTGAAAACTTCTCCATTGGCCTGAAACAGATAATTAGCTAACTTGTGACTGATTCAGAAAGGATTTCTGTAGATAAGTAATCTGACAACCTACATAAGCACAAAAACTCATAAAACTTCCATGGAGTAGGTTCAGCATTGAATTTACTAGATAGATTAATACACTGTTTTTTAGGAAGAAGATACAAAATCTTATTGTTAACATTGCTACAACTTCATGAGATAGTGTTCTGGTTCTGGGCAGGACAGGATTAATTTTTTGCAGTAGTCAGGAGGGCGCACGGCTAGAACCTGAAGGTTATTCTATACCACTTCACGTTTGCCAGGGACAGAGGAAAGGGACTCTCCTCCAGGGGAAAGGGTTTCTGGTCCAGTTGAGAAAACATGTTGGAGGGAGCTATCTGGTATTGTCTGTTGTCAGGGCCTTTACATGTGAATTATTTAATTTCTTTTTCCGTCTGTCATTAGTATTGTTGCTGTTACTGTTATTTTTCTTACTTCATAGCAGTTTCCAGTAAATTATTCTTATAACTTCTGATCTTTGCCTATTGTGCTTTCATTTCTCTCCAGTTTGCTGCAGGTGGAAGCAGAGAGGAAGCAAGGGAGTGAGAGAGTGGTGTGTGATTTGGAGGCGAGAGGCACTCAGCTGGGCAGTACCAGCTCTAAACTATGAAAGACTGACAGGTACCTTGAAAGTCTGTGTGAATATGTGTGTGTTGAGGTGTCTTTGGTAGGGAAAGGAAGAAATACATAAATTTAAAGATCATTCATTTTTATCTGGCCTAATTAAAAATTCTTAAGTAAAATCTCTTTTTAGAAGAAAGTAATCAGCGTATTCTGTGATTAATTCTGTTGTTGTCCTGCATGTGGACATAGAGGTGCTGTAACTGAGGCAAAAAATGAGTCCTGTTACTTACCTCCTTTATAGGTTTGTACTAGGCAACTAAGGAAACTCTTCTCCTTGGGCAAGAATTCTCTCATTTTCTCTTTCCACTTTCCACAAATACTACAGTAAAAGAATAAGTAAGCAGGCCAGATTCAAAGCTATTAAAACATGGCTTGTCTGGAAAGGCCCTATTGTGGCTGACAAAATCCATCTGGGTTTGCAGACTTGTCACCAAGATCAGCAGCTGACTGTTGACCTCAGAGTTTTTGAGAAGATGGAGCCTGAAGCCACCAGAGTGAGGTTTGCACACTGGCAAATAAGTACCTGGTGTTTAGCTGAATAGAAACATCTTGGGAGACTGCCAAAAACAAACAAACAAAAAACCAGGGAGAAATCTAGAGAAGAAAAAGAGTTGCATTACTTCTCTTGCCTTCTGCCTTCCACTGTAATTTCTGGGCAATCTAAGTCACGTTCTATAGCTATGTTACAATTTAGGAAATTACTTCACCACTAAAACACTGAATCATCTTTGCTGAGACAAGTCTATAGCATAATGGTGACATAATTTAGGAATATTTTGATTCAGCATTTTAATCCATCCTTATATGTAGTTTGGCTAGAAAAAATAAGGAATAGAGAGGCAGCCTTGTTCCTTGCAGTGTCATATGCTGTGGTTTATGCATTAAACAGTACTTACAATACTGTGCCTGGTGGGAAAGGACATGTATAGGTAAGCCAATAATCCTGACTTCATTCTGTGTAGGAAAAGAGCTTGAGTCATCAGGAGAAGCTGAACACACAATGTGAGATGGTTATGCTTGTTTTACCAGTTACTGCCTCTACAGACTTACTAGTAATGAAAAATTTCTCACAGATTTCATCCAAAATTTTCAACATTCTGATGGAATATTTTGTCAGCACCATTTAGCAATTACTTGTGAAAACTGAGATAGATAAAAGGCTTCCTGACAGTTTTTCTCTTCATCTCGGAAGGACAAAGGTTAATTAAATGCTGCTGCAAGACAAAATTAAATTACAGCCAAATATCCTTTCAAAATGAGCATAGCATGGAACGTTGCCAAAAAACTCCACAAGTATTTGGAACCCAAGAAAGATGAAGGGCCTCCAGGTCTGCAATGCAATAAAATCATACTTTTGATAGTTTCTCAAAGGAATAGGCCAGAGGATGCAAGGATGATCCTATCATTTTTTCTGTAATAGCTGACAAACTGCTAAAAACTAGGATGTCAACTAAAACACTACTCAGTTCTTAGTTTCTCTGGAACACATCAAGACTCCATCATGTCTCCAAGCTTGCTTTGTCCTTCATAGAACAATTCAACATTAAAACCTGATTTTTGACAGAACATTTCTAAAAACAAAATAAAAAGAAAACAAAAAAAAAACCCAAACAAACACAAAATGACACTTCCTCCCCTCAAAAAACCCACACCAACAAAACAATAAAAATCCCAATCAAACCAACTAAAAAAATTCCCAGAGCTTGGAAACAGGAACTCTAATCCATGGCTTTTTACAATCAGGATTAGACAATCACCCATGATCCTTCTTGCATTTTCTTATGGCAATAGAACTTCCCCCTTTGCTTAGTGCTGGCACCAAACAAGGTGGAAGAAGAATGCTGTGAATTCAGTTTGTCATGATTATTTTGAACTTCCAGTATCTATAGAAATGGAATTGGTCCTGTATCTCTTGTTTCTTGATGACAATTTTCACTAGCACCCATTACAATAAGAGCAAGCAGCACCTACAACCCATACCAGATTCACTGCTTTTGTGCTGGCAGAATCCTCTTCCCCACTGATGCCTACAATGTACATCCTGCTTTGGTGTGTATTTCAGGGTGTATTGCTATGCTGCACTTCAGTCATTTGCTGTCTGTGCTTATCAGAGGAGGTAAATAGGACTAGGAAGATTTTTTTTGACAGTTCTAAAGTTCAGGACTAGGGAACAGTGGTGGGGATGTGAAGGTGGACCTCCCTATCACCTGGGCTGAACCTGTAGTTTGCCATAAACCCCAAATCATATATTCAACAACCTTACCAGGCCAGTCTTCCCAGATCATTTCAACACACCAGCTGAGCCATTGGCACAAGTGTGTTTCTTGAAAGCACATTCTACTTTCAAGTATTTACTTGTGAAAGCATCCAGGTGAGGTCAGCTTTTTACTTACACAACGTTCAGATGAAGAAGGCTCTGGCTTTTTGTGCTGGTTATATATGTCTAATTTTAAATGCAATGAAGAGCTAAAGGATAGAGCCATGGATTCTCCAAAAAGATAAAACATTTGAGATATCTGGTTCAAGTGAGCTCAATGGTAAGAGAATAAGCATTTCTGTCCTCTTTCCTGGGTTTGCATAAAGGAATTATGATAATGAATCATTCACACTGCACAAATGTAAACCACTTCATTAGTAAAGGACATTTACACCCATAAGGACCTTTATTTTTTCTTTTTCTTTTTTTTTTTTTTTTCTTTTTTAACTTTATTTAGAGGCCCAAGCACAAGTTTTTAGTGACTTTCCCAAAACTGCCAATGTAGGGACTTGCCCTTCCTCTAAGGTCTCTTCTGGAAGAAGTCACCTGGGCAAGACAAAGCAGAATCGACTCTGTGACACACAGACATCATAAGAGGTGTCGAAAAGAAAAAAAAATTTTTCAACTTATGTTCTGGTTGTGAATGAACACCAAGAAGCAAAAGGTCTTTTATTTCATGCAATCACTTTCAGAAATCTAATGCATTTCTTCAAAAGCATCATTGCACAATAATAAATATTGTAAATCATATGGCTCCAACAAATGATAAAAAGAACAGAGAAGTTATATGGACAAATTAAACTGGAATCATTTGAAAGGAAGTTCACAGTGCTTTTTAATTATCTTACTGGTTTAAAAATAACTCTTCCATTATCTTCAAAGGAAAAAGACCACGACATCTGAGGAGTTAATTAGCCCTACATAAAGAAACAAATAACTTCAATACTATGCAATTGTTTAAGTCTAAGACATAGAGCAAAACAGTGGCATAGATTTTATTTTCAGAGGAAAATGTATATAATTTCAAGCTCACATAAATAAGCAAATAAAAGTGAATAAACAGTGAATTAAAATAACTGTGCTAGCAATTTGACTGCTCAGAGTGGCAGAAAACACTACTTATTTATTTGAAATTGTCCTAGGATAGAAATATTTTCGAAATACCACTATTAATATATAAAAAACATTGTGAAAATATACTGGTATGTCAGATAAACAAAACTACAATTTTCTTTCTGTATGCTATGAATACTAAGAAAGTTTGTAGGAAAAATATCATGTATGGGTATTTTTCTTCTCACATTAATATAGGAGGCCATTTCAACATCCTTGAACGTCTGCAAGGTACAGAGAGAATAATGATCCTTACTCTGCTAGCTCTTCTGTGCAAATATTAAAATTGTGCATTCAATATTAAATATTTTTGCTGCTTCTTTGGCATGTGAGCACCTCAAAATCTTATGATGTATCATACAAGAGAAATAAAATTACCTGCACTTCTCTAAAAGACAACTGACATTGAGAAATTTAGAAATATGCATTTGTGCTGAGAATCAAACTTCATTCTCCTGAGTTCCAGGTAATATGTTAATTGCTGCACAGCAATGAAAAGCAGTATCAATACACAACAAACTTTCTTTTATATAACATCAACAAAAGGTTAGAAAAAGTCATCAGTGCTGTAAGAAAGTAGCGCACCAAATATGCATATTTACTATGCTTGAAGTTTGAAGGCCTTTAGAGGAGAGCAAAAATGGCTGGGATGATCACTTAAGTTTCTGCTGGAGTCCTCCCTTGTTTAAGAAATGAACACACATGACAAACTTCAACCAGCCTAAAGAATCTGCATAAATCCTATTAATTAAAATTTATCTATTCCAATTTAATTTGATAATCTACAACATATTTAGTTAATACACTCCAATATTTACACATCATTATATTTCACTCCCAGTCTGTTTTTGCAGTTCGGCATCTTAACACTAGAAATACATCAAGATGTCTTGGTTTAGTTACTTAACATTAGCCACTGTTTGAAGATACTCCTAAGGAGCACTAATCCATGAAAAAAGCCAGAGTTATAATTTTTAAGTGCTGTTATTCAGAGGCTTATAACATACGGTTTCATATTGTGGAACCATATGTCCTCAGACAGAAACACAAAGTCAATACTATGACATATTCCTAGAAATTTCTGGCACATAGCAAAAGTAGGAGTATTAGAAAGAATCAGAAATACTTTGAGACTGTTCTCAGTTGAAACTAGGTCACTGGATGGTAGCTCTTGATTAACATTACAACTTTTAAAATAGCCCCTACTATTTTCCCCCTGAATCTCAAAGATTGTTCTGGAAGAGCAGGAGTTGACACTACAGGAAGAAATCACACTTCCCTGCAATAAGCAGAAGCTTCTGACTAGTTACAGATCTATTTTTCAAAAATCCGTGGGTGTATGAGCTTGGCATTTCCATGCTAAACAGGAGGAAAAGTACACTAAGGAGGATAGAAGAAGTTGCAAATGGATAAGAAGGATGAGAAGTAAGAACTCCAGCTAGCTTCAAAGCTTACTGCATATGCTGGTTCACTTTCCATGATCCACTGCATCTCAGTGCCTAGCATCACCCTGTGTAACAACCTACTTGTCTAGGCTGTAAATGTGAATATCTAAATAGTCAATTAATCTAGGCTGAATTTTTTTCAATCAAATGGTAGAAGATATGTTCTGACTCCTATCAGCCTTAAAAAATTGCTGTACTTTGTCAGCAGAAGTAAAACATAAGGCTTAGCATATTAGGTTCCGCAAAGCAGCAAATATTTGGAATATTGGGAAATTCAGTTGGACAGACTAAGGCAGGAGGAAGTTGTGTCTTGCTTCCTTTTTTTCCCAATGTGATATGAGACATCAGAATTTCCCACTGTGTTGATGACAATAAATAGAATTACAATTATAAAACCACCAATCAGAGAACGCTTCCTCTTGGTCCCACTTTCTTGTCATTAATGATAAAGTGGGGAAGAAATGGTAGTTGCACATACTGTAATTATAATTAAGCCCAGTAATACACTGCCTACTCAGCACTATAAATCTGACTTCATTAATGCCCAAAGAAATACTACTTTGACTTACACCTAACACACTTTCATACTGTGGTAAGAATTTCAGGGCAACATTTGGTTTCTGATCAGCTGGTTTCTGATGAGTTAGCTATGCTTAGGACCAGCTTCTGCCATTCTTGTAGTAGGGCCATTATGCATGGCCATTAACCAAAAGGATAATACCTAAACCATGCTATGCACATCCAGGTGAGAGTCCAAACACAGCTAAGTTAGACATAGTAGGAACAAATTCTGCTGAGGCTTCTCTCCTAACTTAATATTTATATGATGTATCTGCCTTAAAGGAATAGAAGCAGCCATGACCTGAGCTGCTGAGCTGGATTCTGCCAGCAGCTGTTGAGGAGACTGGTTCTTCTCTCAGTGAACCCTAGGTGACATCATCAAGGAGACATCAGCAAGGGTTATGGTTGTGGTGCTGGTTGCAGAATACTCAGATCACCCTCATAGATGGAGAAATTGATAGACAAGGACAGTGACATCTTCTAGTATATTTGAAATTCTAGGGGGATCTAGGGAAATAAACCAAATGGAATGACAAAGTGAACATACTGTTTGATTGTTTAGCAAGAAAGCATATGAGACATCATATCATTGCACCTCACATGACAAGACTGAGCCATATGTGATAATTCTCATATCTCCCTTCTGAAATGCTGAAGAGAACTGGATCTCACCAATCTTCTCCTTTTACTCATAGGAACCTTCAACCCTGGTTAAATGATATCAGGATATCATTAAACCGTAATATTTAAAAAGCAATTATATAATTGCTATGTACTGTACAGCAGCCAACAAGTTGCACCTTCATGGGTAGTAGAGAGAAATGTCTTCTGTTCCCCATCATCTTGTTCTCCAGAAGCGAGTGGACATCACAAAGGCAAAAATAGTGAGAGTATAGCTGGGAGAATGGATGCAGTGCAGCAGCATTTTAGAATATCTGAGCTACATAAGCTTTTATGGTTGAAGTTTTCTGAGGACACACATTTGAATTCCTCTTCCTAGTCATTTTTACACATCTCAGTTTAATTTGTTTTTCCACAGTCACTTCAGCCAAAACACAGAACAAGCATATGTTAAGAATGTCCTAGAATATGTGCATCCATTTTTTGAGTATAACAAGATTAAATGAAATAAATTCTTCTCTCAATCCCCTCACAGAAGGGATCTGTCACATAACTCAGAGGTGATTAAAATTTAATGTGAAATTTTTGTGATTCTTAACATTCAAGACACACCTCACCACAAGCTCCGCAACTGTTATATAGGCTAGATTCTTTGTACTTAAAATTTATAAGCTAATCTTAAATGAGATCATGGGAGACTTAAAACATTCTCTGCCTCTGATACAGATATTTTTTCAAATCTTCAGAGCTCTATTACTGCCTTTTATCACCAGGATGTGCATTTGAGTTGACAGAATACATCAAAGAAAATTGAGTAGAAAAAAATTAACTGTTGAAGTTCTTCAAGCATCCTGCAAGTATATAATCACAGGATATTACATGTTGGGCTTCTAACTCAGTTACCAAACTGCATGTGAAGAATGCGTACTATCTAATATATGAGTATGTACTATCAGAATAATGCCAGGGGTAAATCACTGTTGGCCCATGAATCTTGGTTGTCACACTGACCCTGTCAGTTTGTGACCTTGTTCAGCAGCACTTTTTCTCCATGCTGTGTTAGTGAAGAAAGAAAAATATCTCGAAGTCTTTAAAAATATACACTGTAATACAAACTATATATCAAAATATATGCCGAAAGAGTACCTCAAAGTATATACAAATTACATACCAAATATCACTTTTGATATCTATTAACTGTCCTCAGTTGAAGGATGCAACATGCAAGTGTAAGGATATTTGCCTCGCTGTAAATCTTGGGTTTACATCTATTTTATCAAAGAATTAGCAGAACTACTGTTTTTAACAAATGCAGAATTACCCTCTGAATATTACAGTTTAGTGGTGTATTTGAACAGCCAGCAGGGTTTCGTAGCTTTCCTATTCTGCTTTTGGCAAGTCCTTGTTCCTTTCAGATGGTCAGAAAGCTTGAAAGCAGTGTGAAAGCCCTGCCCTGCCTCACCATAGGTACTTTGCAACACCTCCATAGCCAAAAGGTGTTTCCAAGTTGCTTATAAAAACACTTTAATAGAATGCCCAAATAAAGGAAAGGTGATGTAAGAGACTGAAACATTTAAGAATTAGACATAAACTAATTTGAGCTAATTATTTTCCATCAGTTCATACAACATTTGCCAGGGTAATATACTTGAAACAGTATGAATTAATGTTTTGTTCCTTCCTGAATTCCAGGATAACATTAAGAGAATTGTAGAATTTCATTGAAGTCCTCGAACACACGTAACTTTTAACGATAATAGTTTCTGAAAGAAACAATGTATAATAATCAGGGAAGAATCCAAAGTAGCCTTGAGAAGAAGAAATTAATTTATGCATATTACCAGGTTCTATTCACAGGATGTTGTTCCCAGCCATTTGACATCTCTGTTGAGGATGCATTACTCTTTATAGTGCAAATCTGCTCTCTAGTGGCAAAAATTACCACAATTTTGTAGAAAAATTCTTAGTTATTCTTGAGGTAATTAAGTCAATTCATTGTTGTTTTGCAGAGTGGGTAATGAGAAAAAAATTAATCAAATAAATATTTTAATGACTGAACTTGAGAATATGTAATTCTGTTCAGATCTGACAATTCTGGTTAATTTTTCTCTCAGTACCAGATCAATCTCTTTTAATATAGCTGAACATATAATTGAGGTAGGGTGGGAAATCATAAGAAGAAATATGACTAACAAACAAACCAACAAACAAAACCACAAAACCAACAAAAAAGCTAATGTACTACTGGTGTGCATGTTTAGCAGATTTGAATCAGCAAGCTTGAAAGCTTGTAAGACAGGAATGTCAACCATCAATGCATGTGCAGGTTTTTAGTTGTCAGTAACATTTCTTCCTCTTCAAGCTAGGAAGTAACCATAGAAGTAGGAGATAAAAATGTCATTAGATCATTTTAATAATTTCCTAATGACATCTTTCCTTCCAAAAGTTTTCAAGAGAAACTTCAAGAAAGACTGCGAAGAAATGTTGTACAGATGAATTTAGAGTCTGTTTATTTCACTGTGAAGACTTTTACACCTTGTCATTAGCTCCGGACATCATGATTGTGTTTAGGTTAGACTGGGTAGCACAACCCTTTTCAGCTTGTCAGCTACTTCATTCTTCATTTTAGTAATTCACACATAGATGCATGCTTACTTATGAACACTGGTAGATTAAACTGCAGCAGAACAACTAAATTAGCCACAACTTCCACAAGTCAGTACCTGGCTGAAATACATACATGGGTTGAGGAATGAACCTCTAGTTTCCAGTCCAGGAAGTCAAGGCTACCCAACACTGGCCATTTTAATATGCAGAAGTTCAGCAGCAGCTAGGGGTGCATTTTTGACTGGCACAGACAAGAGGGTATGACCAGTTCTGCTATAGCCTCCAAGACACCTGATATTTGAAAGCATATTGGCAGAATAAAATTGAGCATATTAGTAGAATAAAACTGAGTTTTAGAAACAGTTAAAAGGATTTTACTGTTTTAAGAAATATTTTGAGTTCTCCTTATATCAATGAAGTTGTATGATATTTGGTGGGTTTCTCAGATTTTCAGTAAAAGGAGAACAAAGAAGAGTGGAAGAAAAGTCAGTCAATACAAAAAATGAGGTTATGCTTCATAACAATCAGACACTTCACAGAGCATGCTGACTTCCTCAATTGCCAGCCCTTACATTTGGGAAGATAAGGGAGACCAACAGCTTTTGTAATTTCTCTTTTTAGTCGCTGCAGCAAAAGGTTTGTATCATCTGAAGTCCTGACTCTTGTTTTTCAAAATGAAACTCATTTCTCATTTACATGTGTAAACGCACACAGATGTCTAACCTGTGCACCTGTCTGCCAAGAACAGCTAAAAATAGATGATCCTTCAGCACTTTCCCCCGATATGTTTCTGCACTGCAGTACTGCACAGCAGTTCTTTGCTGCACACTCCTTACAACACAGCGAGAAGATCCCCAAATAAAGCCAGCTGATCCCTGCCCCAAACAGGTAGCAATCGACGGCACCAGTGTGACAACTGCTGAACATAATTAACAGGGTGAGGGAGACAGACAGACTGGCCTTTATAACTGAAGTCATCACAGAGCAGCAGCTGCCTTACTAGCAAAAACATGGTATTCTGGCACATTGTAGATGATGCTGTCCCTGGAGACTTAGAGAGGGCTTCATGTTGGTTGTTTCATGTTTGTACAAAACTCCTTGCATTTTGCAGTACTTGCAGATTTCTGCTTTGACCAGTCTGCTGTACAAAGCTAATCAAAGGGCTGTGCAAAGTAGACACGGGTATTTTGTTTTGTGTAAAGAAAAAAAAGTAGTTATGGCAAACTAGTTTCTGGGGAAGCAAGCTGTTCAACTATGGAAGAATTGGACACCATGCTGTTCTATCCCAGATATATCTCAGGTGGCCACTGTCCAAGTGTCTGTTGCTATTTCCCACAATATTATTTTACAGCATGAAAAAAAAATACCAGCAGCGTTTAAACCTATCTTGGCTCAAAGTTACACCATAATGTCAAAGGATACCAATTAAACTTAAATGCAGAAATATTTACATCAGGACAGATTTAAATTCAAAGACACAAACTTTCATTAAAATTTGAGACCTGAATATTTTAAAAACTGCTACAAAACAGTTTAGAAAAGCTACCTGGATTTTTCCATTGGACTACCCAGGACAGTTAAGTGCTAAAGAAACATATGTATCTGCAGTTCCTGGCTGATCTGTGGACAAACACATGGAAAGGTGTACAAAGAAACCTCATGCTCTGACCTCATAAGGTGACAATGTAGCTCAGATCTGAGTTACACACATCACCTTTTATAATTAACTAAGGATTTCCACTTCTACTCATGCTCTCTGACAATGGGATTCTACCTTTTCCTTTTGCACAATATTGTTTAAAAGCACTTGCACAACAACAGAAGATTTGCATTAAGCATAAAAGACTGTCCCTAGCTAAACCAGTTCAAAGTTAACACATTTTTAAGTCACTTTTTCACATATGTAGTATTCAATAACTGTAAGATTGGTACTGATATAGCTTGATGCTTTCAGGAAGCATTGGGTGAGACATACTTGTAGCACTTCTAAAGGACTTGAAAAAATAGAGTCATAGCTTACAGCATAACCAAGTGCGGAAATTGTTCAAAACATCCCGGGCTAATATTTTGCAGGAGGTCAAAGAGAAAAGTAATTACTTTTCCAGTCAGCTGGAAGACATACATATGCGCAAACTAAGCTTTTCATGTGGGGAGCAAGCAGTAGTAAGACATTTGTATTAAACCTGAGGGGGGGAGTGATGAACACAAAAAGTAGAAACACTGAACAGTGGAGGAGCGAGGGAAGACCTCATGGTTAAGAAAACATTCTTCACAGCAGGACAGTCAGGAATGAGTGACTAGCCACAGGAAGAATGTAGGACAGTGTATCAGATACAGGAATGGTATTTTTTCCAGTGCAAAAGTGTCAGCATTTAAACCTTTCTGGCTTGATCTTTTCCCATAAATTACTTGCTTTTTGTTTTTAAACTCTGATAGAAAATTTGCTCAACAACACAATATAATTGGCAGTTTGAGCAAGAGTAAGAGATAATCCTTTGGGGGACATTCATTGCTTTAGGAATTGCTTTAGGAAATTCATGTTTACTGACTTATAAGAAAATATAAAGCATGTTTCATAAGAATGGAAAGCTGTCTTGACTGTCTAACCCCCCAAAACTGAGCCCAGAATTAAAATTTGGTTTTCCTTCTGGTCTCTGCTCAATATTAAAAATGAAATTTGACAACTGGAAGCTTTTCCTCACCAGATAAAATATTTACTAATTCCTTTACTCGAACATAGATCAATAGTGCTAAAAGCAAAAACATCCAACCTATCCTGCTCCTGCAAAAATCACAAACCCCTCTCTCAAAAAGCCCAGCAATGAAAACCAAGAAAAACCTTTCATTTATATTAAATCTGAGTCCATTAAACAGCTAATAAATGTTTGAGAGCCAACTGCCGTAACTTGAATAATAAAAAACAAGTAATGGACTATTCACCACATGTTAAGCTCCGTCTTCAACAGTCTATTTCCCTACAATCCCAGCAAAAATGTTTTCTGCAACATCAGTGTGTCTTTCCATTTCAGCACCTTGCAACCCCCTCAGAAATTACCTAAAGACCATTTTTCTACCATTTGTGCATTCTCACTCAGCACCTATTCCCATGCTGTCTGAGTTTCTGCTAGGGCTTAAAACAGCATGGCTAACATCAACCATATGTTGTTTGTACTTTCATCCTTCCCCCAGGGAGGAAATGTACTGTAAAGAGTTCTGTTTTCAAGGCGGTTTGCTTTTATTGTTGGGGTGGGGTTTTTTGTGGCCCAGGTGGAAAATTATCTTATCAGAGATTTGGTCCATAAAACGGAAATTTGTTCATCCTGACAAACTGAGTCAGCAGTGTTCCCTTGGTGGGTGGCAGAGCACACCTCAAGGATCTTCCAGGAGCAACTGCAGTATTACCTTGTGGGTGGGAGACTGTCTTACCCCATCCACAGGAGTGTCAGAGTCAGAGATAAAGCTCCAATACCCAGAGTTTTGGGTGGAAACCAGAGGCACAATAAACTATGTACCTGGTATAAGGCACCAAGCAGGGAAATGTTTAATTTCTGAGCACTGTTAAGGCTAAGATCTATGTATAGTGTGTGTGGTAGCCTAAATTTGTGGTGTATGCATCTTTTTTCTGTCATTATAGATACAGTCTAGAATCAATCATAGATACAGTCTGGAAAATAGGGGATGTGCGCTGTCCTGAGCTTTCTCCTACACTCTTCTGTGTTTTGTGGGGTTTTCGTTTAGTTGGTTGGTTTGTTGGTTGGTTTTTGTTTTGTTGATTTCCTTTAAACAGAGCTAGCCCATATAGTTCAGAGCTCTGGTATATTTTTCACTTTTTTCCCTGATCCTTGTGATTATTTTGATTGGCCTTCTCTGAAATTGCTTTAAGTAGCTGAGCTTGAGCAGCTCCCGACTGCCAAAATATTTTCAACAACAAAGCACATGAGACGGTGTTATAATTGTGATACTGAACACACTGATGATGTGCTGCACTTGGAAGTCAAAAGATATCTGAAAAATCCTTGTGACAGATATAAGCAACACAATTAAATTTAATGTTTCAGTTTTGAATTTACAGTACATTGTTGGCTTCTTGGCTTTTAGGTTAAATGCCCCAAATTAATAGGAATACTCTTACTGATGAGAAATGTATTTTCTTAGCCTCCTGAAGGATAAACACAATAAAAATTGAGAAATGTGTGTTTGAAAGAAGCTTCAGCAGCTGTCTAATGATAGACAGGGCAGTACAGATTTTCCAAATGGAAAACTAGCGTAGCAGTGTTTTATGAAAATTACACGACTAAAAACAGGCACAATATCAAGAATAAATAGTACACCACTTTCCAGTGAAATATCACTGTGCCCCAATCTAAAATTCCCCTGACAATCACTCTGACATACTTTCCATATTGAGCAGATTTTTAAGAAATATGTTAGTATTACTGTTGCCTTTTACCTGTTGATGTATTTTCAAGTCTGCAAACCAATCCCACAAAAGTTCCATACACTTTAAAAATAATTTAGTTGCAATGGGTAATGACATCTGTAACTTATACTTTCCTTCAACATTGTTGCATGAACTCAAGGTTCAAATGCCTTCAGTGCACTGCCTCTTTTTGGCAGCAGATGTCCCCTTGTGCCCAACACTTTGCATTTGTAAAAAAGGCTAGTTGCGAAATGGCATGAACAGTTTTCATCTGCTGAGCAGCATAGTATTTTTACTTCACTCATTTCCAAAAAGGTCTGAGAATAGGCAAAATGTGTTGCTTCTATGTTTGTGTAGTTGAAAGACTGAAGGATCAGTAGAAAATATTAAAATTCGGTGAACCTCAATTCAGTTTTTCCTTTATGCTTGTAAACAAACAAACAAACAAAAATAAAAGGAGGAGGATTATTCTTAAGTAACTTTTCCAATTTGCCACAAAAATAATGAGTACATCTTCTTCTCTGGAATTCCTTGGTTGGTATTTAAATATATTTCATCCCTTACACAGAACCTGAAATTTTGTAGTTGGTCCCCTAAATAGCCATCCTCAGATCCTGGTTTTAGCAGACTAGGAATCCAAATCAGAAAGCAAGTACAAAAATTGGAAAAGTTTGGATTTTATGTCTTTCACTTGACCCTGCATTTTTGAGAGTAGCCAAGTTAATTTCCAAGTGTGCATTACTTAAGTAAACGTAAGTTTGTCACTTTGGATATTAGGATGCTACAGCTCTTCTAAGATAGTGGGAGCAAGAGGAACCCTCTTGAGTCAGTGATTCCAGACAACCAATATTAGCTGCTAGAGCTACTTCAGTTGGGTTATAGAAATCTACAGCACTCATCAGGAATTGCTTTGTTGGTGAGATCTCAGGATCTACCCGACAATGATATTTTTTCAAATCCTGCAATGTACTTTTGCAGTCTTAGGGACAAAAGTCTGGTACAGAACTTTTGCTCAAGTTTCTGTATGAGGAAACATATGTATGGTTAAGGGCAGGGAAGGGGGGGAAGTGACAAGCCTTGTTTCTGTAGCTAGGCACATATGTCCAATATTGGTTAAAATATGTAACAGAAAAATCACTTGGAAAATGTACTGTAATTTTGCAAATGGTTTTTAAGCATTTTTTTCTCCATATGGAATAAAAAAATGTGTCTGGGAATGCTGGTGCCACAATTCCAAATTCTTATTGTCTCACTCACTTCCTGATGAGATCCATATACAAAAAGCCTTGAAACATGAAATGACTGTAAAAACTCCTATTGCAAAAGCCACGCATTTCATGATAAGACTATTGACAATTAAACAATGTGTGATTCTTCTTTCACCAGCTGTGCTTAGAGCAGAAAGAAAGATGGGTAATGTTACAGCATCACAAAACTGACCACAGAATTTTCAGGCACTACTTAAATGCCACAGAATCTAACAAGTGGCTTTCTTTTCTTTCTACATGACTACAAACACATTCCAATGAATCATGACAAGACTTTTTACCTACGAGGTACAGAAGGAACTATGATTTGCTTAGAAGTACTTCTAAATATTTAGTTGTTTTCTGGTTTTGATGAAATGTAAATGTTTTGTAACTGGAAAAATGTGGCAAGCCTAGGAGGACAGAAAGTGATTGGGTTACTTCACTTTCTGATTTTGATAGTAATCAACAGAACTGGTAGAGTTGATCAGCTTCTTTGTATGGAAATTTTGCAAAAAGTATCTTTTCCAAGGGTGAAAAATTTACCAGTTTTCTCTTCAAATTTTTTTGCCTCTTCCAAAGAATCAATTATTTGCATTTGGATCAGTCAGTGGTCCCTCTTATTGATATTAGTTGAAGAAAGCAAGCTCTCATCTCACACTCTTTTCAACTTGTGAACTGCCCCAATAGTGAACATGTTTGTCCTTTCCTTTCTTCTGGAAAAATCAATCATTATATTTGGAGAGTTGTTCCATTTACTGTGTTTAGGCAAAGACCAACTGATTATAAGCTGCATTTTCATCTAACACATTAAGACTACTGTTGTGTTTTAAAATAATCACTCAGAATATAACACAGCAGTATAGAAATAAAACTTGCAAAGAAGAAATAGTAACTGAAAACTAGCGTGCTTGTTTTCAAAACCAAAAAGGCACAAGCTATGTGAGTTCCAGCCCACTGCATTTCTCAGAAGACCATTCTAAGACGTCAGCAGTCCTATTTTTATTGTGAGTTTTAAAGGGAAACAATGATTTAAATGGGAATTTATCTTAAAAATATCCTACCATTAGAACAATAAAATTGAAGACATTTTCTTCAAGAGAAGACGGAAAAAACCTGTTAGGGTATTTCAAGAATAATTAGGAGAATATTCAGATGGAGCACAAGCTATGTTGTGACAATTTTTTCACTTGAAACTGCTTACTAGCTTCAGCTGCTGGTATAAATAATTGCATACAGCAAACTGTTTTCCGGCACAAATACCTTACAGAAGTGAAGCTGTAAACCCACTGCTTTGATGCACTGTGAAATTCTGAAAAGCTTCAAAAAAACATGCTATTCTTCTTTGGTTTCAGCAGACTTAGATTTTCAGAGGTTTCAGAAAGGTAAGATTCTCTCTTATAAAGGCACCAACGTTCACCCACTAACAAGGACTGCACTGTTGTCTCAAAATCGTGTTCAGGTCTCTCTGAAAGGTATATTTCAACAATTACTCTATGTCTGGAAAGTGTGTGGAGGGGTTCTCAGTCACTTTATTCTCCAACATTATCATTTTATCTAGTTTATTTTATATTTTAGATGTTAACTGCTTACAATTACTTAGTTTAGTGAAATATCTGGGGTGACAATGGAGAACAGAGATTGTATTCCACTAATTGGCTGTGAAACAGCAGTTGAATGTGGAACTGTGCTTTTACTCAGGCCTTGCTCAGGTAAAATTATGTGGTTTAAAAGCCAGGTATAAATTTCAGTGCTTGAAAGGGCATTAGTCTATCAATTAAAAAATGTTTTTAGCCACATCTGGTCTGAATTTGTAGCAGTTACGTGACAACTCTCTGAGTAACAAATATATGCAAGGTGTTGCTTGTCAGACTAGACTAGCTCTGCCAGCACATGCACACACGTTTTACCTATAACCATAAAGTATTTCAGCTAGTGCTCTGGTATGCATTACGTGGATCTGCAAACAATACAGTGCTTTTCTGTGCTTCAGTAGATTGGTGAGAATGATGAACTGGCAAAGGAATACTTTGCATTTTTCTGGACGAAATGTAGTTGCTTCTTTTGCAGGCATCTTTACATATGTATCTTCAGGGAAGCAAACTCCATGGTGATCACTGTGCATTAAAAAGTTGAAGTTTTCATGACTATTCAAACTTCTCTCTACTCTGATAACATCACCTGAAATCTTTTATTTCTAAAATCAAGTATGGTAGTAAGAGTTTTACAAACACACATTGCAGACAGCACTATTACTACTAAAATGCAGAGCCACCTAAACAGCGGAGGAGCTGAACTGAAGAAAACACAAAGACAAAAAGTCCCACCATCTGCAGAAGGTGTCAGGTAATGCATTAGTAATCATTGCTTGCTCTAGTCGGCACAATGGTGTTACTGAGAGCACAGTATTCTGCCTACCTCAGGGGCGAAACCCAGCCATTATGGAGAAAAAGATTGTGTTATCATAGGCAGCTTAATCTACTTTCAAAGCTCCTGGAAACAGTTTGTGAAGATTTACAGCTTGTTTAAAACTTGAAACAAATAATTAGACTGAGGCAGTTAAGACAGAGCAGGATTCTAAAATGCTTCAATGCCCCATCGGGTACATGGATGTAAGAAGCTACCAGATATTGAGCCATGTGAGCCACAATGAAGGTATGATCAAAAGCTGATTTTGCTTTCAGCAAAATCTGCAACTACCTGTCATTTTTCCACTTTTTCTAAGGCTGACAAAAATAGCCAGTGCACAGATTACAATTTCATCACAGTTTTGATCTGAGTTCTGCAATATTGTAGGCCTCAAAAAGTTCAATAGCTGTTTTCTATTTTTCATCACAAAGATTTGTTGTCAACTAACTGTGGCAAAATGAGAAGGCTAAATCTGTTGTTAATATTTAAATAAACATTACCAGCTAACAGAATGAATTTAACATGCATTCAAATTTAGGGCTAGGAACTATCTGTAGTTTCTGATCCAAACCAATTCATTAAGATTGGTCCTGGAAGATAGGTATCTATTGCATTGCTGTGTATCAAGAGGACACAATTGCCACTTTACTCTTTAAAATTCAGCTTTAAATTCACACACTGTTCCCACAGGATTCGCTACATCTGAACCACACTCAAAACCTGATTTTGGGGAGCACTTACAATCACAGTCCAGTACAGGAAAGAGCTTGTCTCTGATATGGATAGCACCTTTCACAGACTCTGTAAGATCTCTTGTAACCGTAGTAGGACGTAACCACTACCTATAATATCATGATTGTGTAGTCAAGTATTCCTCTTCCTATTCTTTGCAGGGAGATGAAATCTACAATACACACTGCAGCATTTTTGAAAAAAATTAATTATCTTGCTTCAAAAGATACCTGTATCTGACAAGAACAACAAAATTCTCACTTCATCTCACTTTGTTTTTAGTGTATCCTTCTCTGAGGTGTCTAGTTGTGACTATGGGAAGACTGCATACATCACATTTTCATGTTTCTCAGTACAGAAATTTCTAAGGCTCTCTGCCTCAGAAAAACCTCCAAGTAATGGTTCCACTGTTTGTTGTTGCAAAAGAAGTCATTAGAGACCCCACCCACTTTTATACAAGACAACCCATGGATAGCAGTGCTGTAAAAGTAGAGGGGTTTGTACAAACCAAAGTGACCTTCATGTAACCACACAGAGGCTGAAGGTCTATTTGGGTTGCATTACCAGACAGCTTCTACCTAGTCAGAGCATCAGCAGATGAAATACTCCTTTGAAATTTCTACATCAAAACAGTAAGTATGGAAAACACCGATGACAAGAGAGTTTCTAAGACACTTTGTGTGAGGTTGGAGTCCAATTCTTCAAGTAAATAAATGTAATTGATGCAAGATTTGATACCTCTTTGCTTATCTTCTAGTCTCATTCTTAAAAGAGGAGGCCTGCACGACAATAGCTAAAGGAGATGTGGAATGTGAACCTTTGCAGCCAAACCTTGTGAGCTTCTGTTGGACACCTTACTGACAGCTAGAATTTATGCCATTTGTGGTTGTATTTCTCATCTTGTGGTTCTCAAGCTCTACCTTGCATACAGTGCATGCCATACATGTTACATAAAATTCAGATTAGTGCACTAGACTTCTTAAAAATAGCATATGAGAATTACTTTTCAGCCTAGAAAAACTCAGTCTGATGCAGACATATGATTTTATTACTTATCACTCTGCATATTGAATCTAGACAGTTTGGACATTTTGCATGTAATGATCTGACACCATTTCAAAACATGCTACATTATTTATTTTGGCTGAATTACTCTTGCTGTGGTGATCTTGACTTCATTATGGTCAACCTGTTTTAACTCCACCAAAATTATTTTGAGTACAAGTCTGTTCATAATGTCTGTTATTCAAATATGCTAAGAGAAACAGCAATTAGTCAATTCAAAAGCAAAAAGTGGGAGAAGAAGAAGTGAACACAAATTTGAAATGTTCTATAATAGAGTGTTTTTGCATCTAAAATAAAAGATTTAAACTGACACAATTTAGCATAAATAATGTGCTGTTCAGACTAAGGTTTTGAAGTAAAGAATGGGCAGCAGTTCAGTTACACACTGAGGTGAGGGAGGGAAACAAATGAGTCACACATCTACTTTGTCCTGCAGTAGGGACAAACAAAGTTCTGGGCTTCAAATCCCCAATCTGAAGTCTTGAATGAGATATATGAGATTTAACCACACAGGATACAAAACTCTGCAACAGAAATAGTGCCACATCACATATGGTAACTGGTTCTCTGCAAGGCAAACATTCTCATTTAAATAATGTATGTCCTGTCAGTGGTCCCCACAGCCTGGCTAAGCAGCTCTTACAAGTTCCTAATACAAGTTTTCTTTAGTTATCACAGAACAAGGCCTATCCAGTGTCAATTCCATTTTAAGATGATTAGTTCAGCCATATATTGGAAATTAAAGTGCTTAGTCCAGTGCTGCCAAGCCCACATGGGGAACAAGCATTGAAAAGAGGTGTAGACAGAATGCAGACTGCTATACCTGTATCCATCCCTCTGGCAAGTTAGCTTTTCATTCCAAAGGTCCACCTTTGGCACTAAATACTTTATAAAGAAGATTCTGGCCACTCTTAAAAAGTTGCAGTAATTATTAAGTCCAAATAGTTGATGTTAAATTTGGTCCTCATGGTGTGCCAGGAAAATATTACAGCATCTCCACTTTACATCACTTAGTCACTACAGTTATTCAAGGTTCTGTGGAAGAGTTAGGAATAGCTAGAATGCACCAGTGCTTTGGCCACGAGGTACCCTTATTCTTCCACAAATCTTGTGTCAAAGGTTGAGCTCTCCAGATGCTTCCCATGCAGATTTGAGACAGGTTTCTGCTGTCTAATTCAATAACTAATTCTGAGCTAATTCATAATAGAACCTGGATTAAACACATTGCTGAGATAAATGGTACACAGATTTACATAACACTAAGTTTATTGCATGCTCTGCTTGCCTTGTGCACAATTACTCCTCCAAATATTGGGTAAACTACAGAACTTGATATTCCAGTTCTTCTTGGCACTTGCACAGAACTCTTACAACATCTTTGGGCTTCCCACTAGGAGTTGAGACACAGTTTCTGGCTTAATAGACAGCTTTCAACTGACTTTGAAAGTTTTCTGTGCTTGCTGCCAGCATCATCTCAGTGGAGCATCAAGTTTCAAAGACTAAAAAAGACTAACTAGTATTATCCTGCTTTTCTCCTTGCCATTTTGGGATTGCTTTCCCAACACTTTATTTTTTTATTTTTTTGATAATTTTTTGAGGGTAGCCACAAAGCCAACATGCTACAACTAGGCACACAAAACCACAATAATCTAAACTAAGCTTTCATCACCTAGAATGTGTGAGAATAGCTGCAAACACTCCCTTATGCCCTTAATCTCCAAGGCCATCATCCCCCTTCTGTGTGTGTGGTTGGAGGAGGCAGGGGAGAAGTAAAAGATCCCCAGGAACTTTTTCCACCAGTTCCCACATTTCTCTGCCTACCATACACATACCTCCAACAGAGCAATACAGCTAGGATGGCAGCAAGTACCACCATAATCTCACAGTTAAGTGCTACTTCCCAATGCCATTCTCCCCTTCTCAATTGACACCAGGTCAATAGAAGCTCTGACTGTCTGTCTCATATTTGGCAAAGCAAAAATGAAGAAGCCAGAGAAAGAACTACTAGAGCAAAGAGGATGGAAAAATAACTGGCACTGGCTATGCCTGTGATATTTAGGAAAAAAATAAAATTCTTGATAGCCATACCAAGTCCAGTTTTCAGCTTCTGGAGTGACCAGAGAACTCCAGCAGATAACTGGAATGCCAGTGTTAACCTAGGGGAACTGAGCTGGGGATTCAAAGCAGGGTGTGAGAAATGAGTGGGTTGGTAAGGAAGATTCAGAACAAGAGTGGTTTAGAAATACTGTGCAAATGGAAGATGTGGGGGGAATACAGAATTTGAAACATACAGACCAGCAATTCCTATAGGGCACTATCTCAATAGCTTTCATCATGTCCTTAATTTCTTTCCAATCATAAACTGCCATTGCAAAGGACTTATCCATCTACCTCCCTCACTTTATTTCTGTTATAAATAAAGCAGCCTTAAGCAATTAGCAGCAGTTGCCCTGTGTTGAAACAATGAAACTGCTGAGCAATAGGGATAGGCTCACTGTTATGAGAGACCCAGCACTATGATAATCCAGACCAGGAACTCTGAATTCACTGCCAGAAGAATTACTGGTTAGTATGCCATTAACTTCACTGTATTTCATGCTGGAAACAATTAATCCAGTGTTTCACAGAATCACTTTCTTAGTCTCCCAATCATATATATGTCAAATACTGAAAGCCAGATTCTGATGAGAGCAGAGACGTGACTCAATCTGCTGCCCACCAAGACAAGTCATGTAGCCCACTCTCTGGGGGAAATTTGGGACTGCATACCAGACACATTCTTTGAGGCTGGTAGTAACAGCCATGCCCCAAGAGTCCAAGACTCCAGCATGACACAATGGCCACAGAAGTACTTAACAGTGAAGACAAGAGTCTTCATGCAGCTAAGTGCCAAAAGAGATATTTATTGTCTGTCTTGACTTTTCAGATAGCCTCAAACCACATATTTCTCTTTATTGTGCAGAGCTTGGAATTTGACAAGTATATCATTAAGTTCAGAAAAAGGGAGGTTAACTACTATGCATTTCAACTAGTGTGAAAGTGAAGTTCACTGATTTTAACGATCCACTACTGTAAAATTGTAAGCTACTGTTTGTCTGTAGTTAGCAACAGCCTCAAGATTTTTGCTATCAACTGCTTTGTCAGATGTTGCCCCAGGTTTCTCTCACCCAACCATGGTGAAGACTAGTGAGTGAAACCCCAAGGGAAGAGCTTCCATTGTGCTGTCCAAGAAGATCATCAGAAACACCCCACAGTTGTGTAGCTCCAGTGAAACAATTCTCAAACATTGCATTTAACAACTACCTCACTTCACAAGCAGTCTTCTTTCCAGTTGCCCCTCCTCTCCACTGTCTTTTAGGCAGTTGCTCAGGTTGTGCACAGCTACACAGAGAGATTCAGTCACCTCCCCACAGCCAGATGCATCTGTGGGGAGACACTTCAACACTACCCTTCTTCTTCATGGCGTTTATATCTCTCCAGAAATCTTTGGCTTTTAGGGCCACTCACTTTGGCAAGACTCCTAAAGTAGTAATTTCTGCTCTTATGTGAATTTACTCATTATTTCCACTATACTCAGGTTTTACTTTTGCCACTTCTTTCATTAGCCAAGTATCTGAGCAATCGTTCCTTCCAGCAATGAATTCACCAGTTACAGATATAGAGGTGTCAGGTGTAACATGCGTAGATGAGGTACAAAAGCACAGGATCTGCCCCTTGCCCCATTCCACCTAGGGCAGCATGGGGCTGAGGAAGCCTGTGCAGGTGGAGAAAGCAACACCAAGCTAACTCCAGACAGTGCAACAAATGGGACCAGGTTTAAAATGTGGCGAGGACATACACATGAACACATCCATGTTTATATTCTTAGGCACATCCAGTTTATAGCTAGTTTCATTAAGTCAATGCTGAAGGGTGTATATAAGTATTTAAAGTGTATGTGTTTAAAGAGGGTGACACCAAAAGGATGGAGCCAGGCTCTTCTCAGGGGTGCTGAGCAACGGGACAAGAGGCAATGGTTGGAAACTGAAGCACAGGAAGTTCCACCTGAACATGACAAGTTTACTGTGCAGATGACTGTACACTGGAACAGGTTGTCCAAAGAAGTTGTGGAGCCTCCCACAGAAGTTGTGGAGAGATCCAAGAACTGTCTGGACACAACCCTATGCCACGTGCCCTGGGGATGGCCCAGCTTGAACAGGAAGGTTGAACCAGATGACCTACTGTGGTCCCTTCCAATCTGACCGATGCTGGGAGTCAGCGCTTCAGCGATGTCCCCAGGCTAGCGTCGCTGCCCGCCCGACCTCGCCACACGGCACACCAAGCTTCCTGAGGAGCAGGCTCCGTAAGGAGCAGGCTCCCACAGGCACCTCGGCCTGAGGGCCGCGGCGGGGCCGGGCCGCGCCGCCCTTGCCGGCCGCAGGGGGAGCTCTGTNGCAGGCAGTGCTGGGTGTGAATCGAGAGCTGGGTGCGGGTCAGTGCTGCGGGGGTCGGGCTGCACTCGCCGAGTCGCGAGTATGTGAGAGTGCAGCACGGCTGTGTGTTGAAAATACACACGCACGTCCTAATTCTCCAAGTTTATAAAGCGTTTAAAGCGTGTAGCAGAGCATTAAGCCTTAAGGTTTACAGTATTTTACTGGGGTCAAGGTCTGTAACTTACAAATGTCGTTTGCAAAGGGAGAAAAGGCTTTCAAATGTTTAGGCTTGAGTTCCCCCCTGGAAAAGATCAGCTGTTCATGTTTGTACCCAGGCTTTGTTCCGTGATGTTCGAAAGGATGTCCTGATGATAGGCGGTGTTTTTGTGTCCCTTCCTTTGGCAAAGGGTGGTGACTTTTTAAGAATACGTGCAAGATTTGCAGTCCAAGTATAGAAGTGCTCAGCTAATGAAGCAGGTAGCCCGCCCTACTGAATCCAGGATAATTGTAGGCCCTGAAAAGCACAGAGACCTCCTTGGGAGTATACCGTGTGTTCTTTTGATGTCATGTCACACATGGCGTGTGTGCATTATTAATGTGTTTGGTAAACTGAAAAGTACTCTGCAATAGGTAGCATTTGTTATTTGCAGTTTGATACGCCATAGGACTCTTTACTGGTTTTAAAAGCTTGTGTTAAATTTACTTTAGTTTATGGATGTGTGGTAAGTTCCACTTTGTTGGCAGGTCAGATACCACCAGAAATGTGGGAGTGATTCCTCTGACTTGAACAGGGAGTGTGCTCGTTTGTGTGCACTTTTAGTCTTTTAAAAACAACAGGCAGAAGCCTTTGTGAAATGGAATACCTAAACTCATCATGAATACTAGGTGTCTGATGCTGATGCCATAACTCCACATCTACTTCAAACTAGCTGTGCTGCCAGAGCAAACTGATTTTCATCCCCAAGCCCCCAAAGAGGCTAACTTTTACTTGGATCAACTCCGGTTTGCTTTGTGTATTCCCACACTTTGTGCCTACACGAGAGTAAAGGACTCAAGGACAAAACTTGTTGAGCTGACTGACTTGCTTTGTACCTGATCAAAGTGCCTGTAAAACTGACAGAAGCTGGCTGTAACAACACAATTGGCTTTCTTTGTAAATACTAGCTGTCTCTGCTGGTGGAGTGTAAGTTACAAAAATGGTGTTGTAGTTACAAATGGAGAGTTGAAGTGACTTTGTGTAGATGACACAGACCTTCAGACTCTCAGGATACTTCTGCTTGTTTTGAAAGCCCTCTGCCTTCATGGGTGCTGACTGGTGCAACCTGTATGACTTAATTGCCTTCACTCTCAGTATTTAAATTATGTGTGGAACTGAAATCAATTATCAGAATGTGCTTTGTTTATGAACAACAGACTAAATGTATTCAAACTCAAGATAATTGCTACAGGTAATAGCTGCAAGGCATTCCACTTTCATATAGTAAAAATTTTTACTGATTTAGAAATAAATCAGCTGATGATCAGCTTTGGGGTTTTTTCTGAGTGTGGTAGTAGGGACAAAATGTTTGTGTTGTGTCACACTGCTTCAAATAGAATTTTCTTTGGACTAATTTTTGTACTTTTGTTTTCAGGCTCCTGCTTACCATCTCATTTTAGAAGGAATTCTAATACTATGGATAATCAGACTTCTTTTCTCCAAGACATACAAGCTTCAAGAGCGATCTGATCTAACACTTAAGGTATGGTGAAAAAATATTTCTCTTTAAAGAAACAGTTTATAGCAATTGCTGTGTTGGGTGTTGAACCACTGCTGAATTATACATGGTTCTGCTTTTTTTTCTTTAACTTCAAAGGGTGAGCTTACTTTGGAGTCAGGAACTGCTTATTGCTTAAACATGTCTGTTTGTGCTTTTAAAGTAGCACTGTGTTTGAGAGTCTGAGAAATAAGAAAACTGGTATGACAAAGACTGTTAAGCTGTGAAAAGCTGTCATTAGCTCTACTCAATGGAGGGCTTTATTTTGGAAATCACCAAGCAAAATGAACTGTAAGGTTGTAGATGGTAGGAAAATAGTCAATTTGTATATGTAGTGTCTATGAGTAACGACTCTGAGAGTTTACAGTGGGTTCCACAAAAATTGTAGTCTAGCCAGATTTTTCTTCTTTTACAATGTTGTCTCAAGAAAAGAAAAAACAAAGCCCTACTTGTGAAGACAGGAATTTTTTCCTGACTTATGGCTGTAGACTATCAGAAATGAGTAAAGTTTGTTTTGAAGATGTCCCTGGACTAGTTTATGTGAACCTCAGAGTAGTGATGTCCCTTATAAATAGGATAAAATACTGAAATTTCTTCATGGTTCTATAGAAAGTTTGTAAAAGAGATTTATGGGTATTTGTAATAGGTATATGTAATTCCCATCTAAGTCATGTGCTTGTATGCTTTTTGATCTTATTCTCACCAAGGATGCACATTAAGGGTGTGTGCTTAGTGTAATTCATCAGTGAACAGGATGCAGGGACTGTAGGCACAGGTCTATAAGTGCGAGCAATAATGCAGGCAGTGTCCTCGTTTGGGGAGCACTTATTAAACGAGCTTAGAGTGTTCTAGAGAACACTTTGGCAGGTATTTATTGAGACAGCTGGCATGGCTTCACAAAGGGCAAGTCCTGCCTGACCAGCCTAGTAGCCTTCTATGATGGAGTGACTCCATCGGTGGACAAGGGAAGGGCTACAGATGTCATTTGCCTGGACTTGTGTAAAGCCTTTGACATGGTCCCCCTTGACATCCTTCACTCAATTGGAGAGAAATGGATGTGATGGGTGGACTGCTAGGTAGATAAGAAAGTGGTTGAATTATCTCACCCAGAGGGTAGTGGACATTGTCTCTGAGTCCCAATGGACATCAGTGACAGGTGGTGTCCCTCAGGNTAGCCTGGAAATGAGAAAGCTTCGGGGTGATGTAATTGCAGCCTTCCAGTACCTG